>CM035798.1:53283361-53393361 GCA_020466265.1 Siphamia tubifer | reverse complement strand
ACTGACAATCCACGGTCAACACATTGATGTGAGTGACAGATAGCCGCCTTATCATTATCTTATCACAAACATCTGCTTGTAGGCACGATCTGCTGGCAATCACTTCTTTTTTTTTTTATGTTCGCAGCCAGCCAGCATTCAAAAGGTCATAATGACTGTCATCAAACCATATGCTGATGATCCTGTTGTTTATGACAGAATACATTCATTCATTGACACTGACTATTAAGTAATAATAATAAAAAAGATTTACTAACATGGAGAGGTAGCTGCATGTATAATCACAGTTTATGCTAGTGCAGGGGTGTCAAACATGCGGCCTGGGAGCCAAATCCGAGCCTGAAAAGGGTCCAATCCGGGCCCTGGGATAACATTTTTGAAATACAAAAATTATAGTGAATATATTGATAATTTTATTTCAGGTTCCACATGCAGATTAAAATGGGTCAGATCAGTGAAATACTGATGTAATAACGTATACATTTACAATAAAACAAACATTTCACAAAAATGCGAATGACCTGAACAAACATGAATATTTTTTAAATGTTTGAAGTGTAAGTTTAACAACGTTCTGCCTGTTATTAAATGTTTTGTGTATTTGTAGATCATAAATAATCTGTACATTGTAATGATATGTACAGATGATTGAAATGATAAACTGAGACATGATCTTATTAAAATCGCATTTAGTTTTCTGAAGAAGTGTTGGTTTATTAATGTTGTTCACGTTGTTTTAAAGGACAGTTGGTGAATGTCAACAATTTTCATCATATAATTTAACTTAAATTTTTTTTGCTCTACACTGAAAAAAGTAAAACATTGAATCAACTTTAACATTTTTCTTCACTAGGTCACACATAAAAACATGTAGTTGAGTGAATTAAATTAAATTCCATGCAATTCCATTTGGTTATTCAAATAGATTTTTTTCAGGTGAACATAAAAAGTCAAACTTATGAAACTGGAAAACCACTCTGAGAGCGCAGACATCGCCCAAGGTAGACCCCCCCCCCCCCCACCCCGGATCACCACCAAAATGAAATCACTTCTTCCTGTTCACATTTCCAACATATCCTGAAAATTTCCGTCCATAAGTTTTTGAGTTATCTTGAACAAAGACAAAAACATAAAGAAATAAAAAAGTCAAAACTGAAGAAGAATTTTAAAGTTGATTCAACGTTTTATTTTTTTCAGTGTAGAGGAAAATTTGGAGTTGATATTCGTTATATTATATTATGTTATTATTGTAAGTGATACGGCTAATTCAGATCAAATGTGGTTTAACTAGAATGAGTTTGACACACGTGTGCTCGTGTACGGCGTGTGTTGATATAGAAAACCCCAGCAGGAAGAGTAGACAGACTGTAAACAATGATGAACGACTGGCTCCAGTCTGAGGAGAAGCTGTTTAGACATTATCACACCATCAGCAACTGTTGAAGAGGAAGTCACATGTACATTAAACATTATACACCGTTGGTCATAAAGGTAGAATCATCTTCAGGCACATTCTTCTTCATCAACTTTAACTCTGTGTAATGATTACATTCTGTCCCACTTATACTATACTATCCCACTGCCCACTTATAAAACTCAAATATGTCTTCATATACTGACGTTCAATATGTTACTGCCTGAAATTGACCATAAAAAAATCTATGTATATAATATACATATAAATATATGGTGTCAATATGTTATAATATAGTCAAAAATACATAACTGAGACATATATGACAATATACACTGAAAAAGGTAAAACATAGAATAGGATCTTTTACATTGTTTTGTTGTTGTTGTTGTTGTCTTCCATGGCAGACAAAGTTATTCTAATTATTTTAGTCGACTAAAATTCATATCAAATGAAACTAGACTAACACTAAAATGATTTAGATGACTAAATTGTGACTAAAACTAAAATAACATTACAAATGGACTGAATTGGTGACATCTTATGTGTATTACACATTAAAACATTAAAATAAACACATTGAGTTAATCGTCATTTTTAACAAAAGGAAAAAATTGTTGTCACATTTTAGTCGACTAAAATTATTTTAAATTTCGTCAACTAAAATGTTATGACTTTTAGTTGAATGAAACTACACTAAAACTTAGATGACGACATTGTGACTAAAACTAAAATTAAATTTTCAACATGAGACTAAAACGAAATTAAAAGTGCAAGCAGTCTCAAAGGCCTTCGTTGTCCCTCACCTCCCCATGCAACGCCAGAGTCAAATTTGAACCAAATCGGTGTTCGTATGCTCGATCTATCGCCATTTTAGTAAAGGCGATTTTATAGGGGGCGCTATAGAGTAAACTGGTGTAGGACCGAGAGATTAACATCTGTGTCAAATTTCAGCCAAATCAAGTGTAATTACACAAAAACTTGTGTAATCACAAGTGTAAAGTAACTAAGTCAAAGTACTTCATTACTGTACTTAAGTAGATTATTTTAGGTATCTGTACTTTATTTTTCTGGCAACTTTTTACTTTTACTCCCTACATTTTTATATAAATATATGTACTTTATACTCTTTACATTTATATAAATATATGTACTTTATACTCTTTACATTCATATAAATATATGTACTTTATACTCTTTACATTTATATAAATATCTGTACTTTATACTCTTTACATTTATATAAATATATGTACTTTATACTCTTTACATTTATATAAATATATGTACTTTATACTCTTTACATTTATATAAATATCTGTACTTTATACTCTTTACATTTATATAAATATATGTACTTTATACTCTTTACATTTATATAAATATATGTACTTTATACTCTTTACATTTATATAAATATATGTACTTTATACTCTTTACATTTATATAAATATCTGTACTTTATACTCTTTATATTTATATAAATATCTGTACTTTATACTCTTTATATTTATATAAATATCTGTACTTTATACTCTTTACATTTATATAAATATATGTACTTTATACTCTTTACATTTATATAAATATATGTACTTTATACTCTTTATATTTATAGAAATATATGTTCTTTATATTTATAGAAATATATGTACTTTATACTCTATATTTATATAAGTATTTGTACTTTATACTCTATATTTATATAAATATCTGTACTTTATACTCTATATTTATATAAATATTTGTACTTTATACTCTATATTTATATAACTATCTGTACTTTATACTCTATATTTATATAACTATCTGTACTTTATACTCTATATTTATATAAATATATGTACTTTATACTCTATATTTATATAAATATCTGTACTTTATAGTCTATATTTATATAAATATTTGTACTTTATATTCTTTACATTTAAAGAAATGATGACACATTATCATAATGACTTTTTATCTCATCATTTCAACTCTTTTTCTTATAATTCTGCATTTCTTATTTCATATGTATGACTGTACGTCATAACTTTTACTTTTTATGTTTTATAATCTCACGTATGACCTTTTTAATGTCATAATGATGACGTTTGATGTAAAAATGTTTTGTCCGTATCCACTAAACTGAGTAACTGACCTGATCAAACACATCATCTACACAAACTACTTTTGAAACTTTCCTACTTTTCTTCATTAAATAAGTATTATTTCATCCATAGCAAAAAAAATGCAGTTTTAGTTTTTACTTTAATACATTTTAGAAGTTGTACTTGTTTATTTTTACTTCATTAAAGCAGTATTTTTCCCACCAGTATCTGTACTTCTACTTAAGTACAGAATGTGAGTACTTTTACCACCTCTGTTCTCACTTCACATTATTTAACTTCTGTTTTTTCTCACTTTCTTTGTTAGTTTGTGACTTTACTTTCCACGGAGCTTCCTCTGCTTCTGCTCCGTCGTCCACACCTGATAGTAACAGTTCTGTTTCTGAACCACATGGATTAAAACTTAAACCTTTCTGTCATTTTATTGTTTATTAAACATCATTGCTGTGACGCTTGTTGTTCTGTTATCCTCCGTCATCTGCATTTGGCTCCATCACTCTACATACATTAAAAATACTTTTTTTTAATGTCCATGACGGTTTATTTTTGACACAATTGCCAAATTATTTTCAGATGTATTGTTAATTTTATTTTATTGTTTAAAATGTAGATTAACAACAAAAAAGAATTAGGGGTTATATTTTTTAATCAGATTAATCACAGGGTGAATTAACTTAAATGAATCACAATTAAATGTAATCCAGTTTTAATCTATATTATTTGACTTTCATTTTGCTTGAAAAAATTTACTTAAAGACGAGAGACAAAAAGAAAAAAATATATATTTATATTTATACACACACACACACACACACAGAAAGTAAAACATTAAATCAACTTTAAAATTCTTCTTCAATTTTGACTTTTTAGCTCATGATTTTTATGGTCACATAAAACATCTAGTTGAGTGAACCTAATTGAATTATTTTAATGTCATTTAATTTGATCCATTCAACTAGATGTTTTCATGTGGGACCTATGGATGAATAATTTTTAAGTTGATTCAATGTTTTCCTTTTTTCAATGTTGGTATTGGAAAATAATAGATATGAATAAATAAATAAAATACATAAAAACTAACAATAAAATGACTTATTAAAAACAATCTTGTAATGTCTAAATAATCTATGTGTGACACGACTGAACACTTCCATTAACACAAACTATTGGTTATTAAATCATTAATGTTGCTCCTGTGAATAAGACAATTGTTCTTTCATGAGTTCTAATCTAAAGTGAGTGATAAAGAAATAGGTTGAAGATATGAAGAGTGGATGAGGAAGCCAGAGTGAAAAAGACGTCCAAAGTCGCGTCCACAGATCAATAGACAGTAGCTGTGATAAGAACGGCCCTGGTGTTTATGGGGCCAATGAATATAAGGGGGCACCACTGCTGTTGTTTACCTCTAAACATGTCAACAATAAACCACACACAATGGACTCGACAGGGGACAAAGTCTGTGGAACCCACCCACCCAACGGCTCATTGTGTTTTTGTCTACATGTCAGTAACGTCTTATTTTCCTACACTGGGAAAATAATAATAATAATGTGTGTTCCTTCTTTTATAAATAATGTCGAACAAAGGTGAAAAGTCTCCTCCTCGAGGGTTGGTGTCCTACATGTTTTACAGATTTCCCTCTTCCACATGGGCGGCTGTGGTTCAGTTGGTAGAGTGGGTCGCCCAATGACCGAGAGGTTGGAGGTTCGCGTCCCAGCTCTGGCTGTCCACATGTCGAAGTGTCCTTGGGCAAGACACTGAACCCTGGCTTAGGCCCCCAGTAGGACTTACCATAGACCTTAGAAACCTACTGGTGTATGAGTGTGTGTGTGAATGGGTGAATGAGAGGCTAATGCAAAGCGCTTTGAGCACCATGAAGGTGGAAAAGCGCTATATAAATGCAGAACATTTACCATTTACATGGTTCAGTTAAAAATTATTCTTCAATTTTGAGTTTTTAATCATATTTTTTTACTTTTTCTCTTAAAATTTGCATTGTTTTATCTCATATTTATAACTTTTTTTTAAATCTCATGATAACTTTTTATGTCAGTTGTGACTTCTACCTATTTTTCTGTCCATACCTTAAAACTGAGTACAGTGATCTGATCAAACACATTTATCTACACAGTAACTCACTTTTAAATGCTTTATTTTAGATGCTTTTGAAACTGGTTACATTATTATTATTGTGGCAAAAATAACTAAATAAATAAAATGCAGTTTTACTTTTGCAATTTATTACAATTGAAAATTTTACTTTTTTACTTAAGTAAAGGAGTTAAATTAGTACTTCTACTTTTACTGGAGTATTTTTTTCCACACAAGTAGCTGTACTTCTACTAAAGTACAGAATGTGAGTACTTTTACCACCTCTGTTACTAATACACTTCACAATATATGTGGAAAGAAATTGAGTTTCACTAAAACCATCTGTAAAAAGTATAGTTCAGCTTTTGTCTTCAGTGCAATATACATTTTATATTTGTTAATATATAATTAAATTAGAATTTTTAAGTTGATTCAATGTTTAACTTTTTTTCAGTGTAGCAGTAAAACTCAGATATATATAAAAAAAAAAAAAAAATACATAAATAAACAAATCTTCATCAAAGTCAGCAGTGGTTTCTAATCATATGTTACTGTTTTATTACACATTTATTTAGCTATCCTTAACTGCACTTTATACCAGATAATAACTGGATGCATCTGCAGGTTCAGAAGCAACATGAGGTAATATATGTGGGTGTTGATGTTGTCAGTGTTATCAGTCATGTGGGTGTGAGTGGGTTTCACCTTTTACTGCTTTTGCTGATGACACTGTCAATTATTTAACACTGAACTAATAATAAAAATGGGACAAAAATGTAAAATAACAGTTAATAATTAGGCTAAACTTGAGCAGTGATGCCGTCTGTCTGTCTGTCTGTCTGTCTGTCTGTCTGTCTGTCTGTCTGTGTGAGTGTACTTCATCTTTGCTGCTTTTGCTGATGACACTGTATTATTATTTTGTTCATTCCAGTTTAAACAACATCTTTCTTTTCATCATCTTTCTGTTTCTGATATGGTTAGCTGCACATGGAAGTTTCTTTTTCAACCCAATGATGTATAATTAATTTAAAACCTTCAACCATTCTGTGCTTTTGCTGTTTTTGTTCGAATGGATTATGTTTAGGCCATGAGTGGAATTTACTTATATAAATGTAAAGAGTATAAAGTACAGATATTTCTGCAAAAATGTAGGGAGTAAAACTAAACTTTCCACAAAAATAAATACTCAAGGAAAGTACAGATACCTAAAAAAATGTACTTAAGTACAGTAACGTAGTACTTGTACTTCTGATAAGACCCACATATTAGCTCATCTTTCTTCTGAACCTGCAGATGCTTCCAGTTATTATCTGGTATAAACTGCAGTTATAGCTAAATAAATGTGTAATAAAACAGTAAGACATGATTAGAAACGACTGCTGACTTTGATGAAGATTCATTTGTTTATTTATTTATTTATTTTATTTTTTTATATCCCAGTTTTACTGCTCCAGCTGTAAGACATTTTGATAAAACACCACTATTATCTTTTTTTTTTTTTTTTTCTGTTGCATCTGCCTTCCGTATCTGCTTCCAAACTGTTTGTGCAGCCGCAGAAAATTCCAGGGTTGCTTGAGGTTAATAAAACTTTTTTTTTGGGACGACTTTCACATATTGTAACAATTTCGACTGCAAAACCCAGATGGCGTTCTATTTTATTAAACAAGATTAATTTTCCACTCATGGGTTGACTGGCTAGGAGGCCATTCATGGTCCAACTATGACAGGTTGTAGTGTGTTCAGCTGGATTAGCCCTGGCATTTCATCACACTGATTTATGTCTTACACACACAGACACACACTCGGATTCACTCTGACAAATGCGCATGTATGAAGTAAAGAATATTTCAATTGTGTCCAGCTTCATGTCGGAGCCTATAATAAGGTTTAAAAAAAGTCTAATGTAGACAAACTGCTCCTCGGTTCATGTTCAAATGTTTACGGCCCTGATGAAAAATTAACTAAACCAAGCAAAAAATATCAAGTATCCAGGTGAAATATTTTATGAATGATATATTTTTCAAATATTCTTAAACATACTGTCATCAGCATGGGCAAAAAAAAGCCCCCTCCCCCTCACTTGGGTCAAATTTCAGAAATTCCGATTTTATATTAATATTTATGTGAAGGCTTTGTTCTGAGGCCTCCCATTGGTTCAAATCTATAATTCTGTAGATTTCTATTTAAGGGTTGTCTCGAGGGAATCCCCATCTTTCCAACGGTACCAAATATGACGAAGAAATACCCGACGCCAGCGCCAAGGAAAGTTGTTTTAGATTGAATTACTGTCAGTCAGTTGTTGTTCTTCCTAAAAGACATGATTTGAAATACTTACGGTAGGAATTCAACAAAAACTCTGATGTTTTCCGGAGACATTTTACTATAATTTTATGCATGAACTTCAAATTCGATAATTTTGACCCCTATAACGTATTTGAGGAGGGTCATATATATATATATATATATATATATATATATATATATATATACACACACACACACACAGACACATATAGGTGTTCAGATATGGTGCCTGCAGAGGCTGCATCATATGATTCACATAATTTTCATCAAACCACAAACGTCCCTGTGGAAGATGAGACTCCCACATATTTTTCCTTTAATTTGTCACCCATCTGTATGTCTTACAAAATGTCTGGCACTCAAGATGGAAGTAAATTATGTGCACGGATTACAATGTGTGAGACCCCTGAACTGGCAACAGACAAGTGTTGAAAGCACTTCCTTATGACCTATCTGTAAAAAAAAAAAAAAAACCTGGTGCTTTTCATGTTGAACCCATCATGTCGTCAGGGTCAGAACCCACCACCACTGACCCCCCCCCCCCACACACACACACACACACACACACACACACACACACACACACCGTCTGTTCCTGCAGCAGAAAACCTTCAGTGGGATGTAAATTCACAACATTTTCAGATAATAGAGAGTGCTGATGAGCCAAGCCAACAAAGTGGATGGAGTCCTGCTTCTCTTTCACCAAACCCTCCTATCAATAGCAGCTCAGGATGAGCTCCAAATAAAACAATCTTCCTTTGGCCTGGAACACATCTGAGGCTTTATTGTGAGCAAAGGTCTGCAGCAGCTGGCACTGAAAGGTCCGAGGCTGGAATAATCTTATCTGCCATCAGCTATAAATATTTGACAGAGAACTGATGAGGAGAGAGGAAGAAGAAGCAAAAGAGGAGGAGGAGGAGGAGGGGGGGGGGGTGTTCGAGGACCTTCTGAAAGACCGGTGACAACTGCGCCTCAGAGACTTGTAACAAATTAAAAGTTGGGCCAAGCAGAGGATTTGCTGGTGTTTTTAGAGGCGGGAACAGATTAAGATTCGGTTCACAGACGTGTTTTAGGTTCTGGACTGATCCGACCGCGGTGTAAAACGGAGCACAGACTGTACTCACTTTATACTCTGTGTTCTTCGTCATCATCATCATCAGCTCATTCTTCTGTTTGGAAACACAGGTGGTTCCACAAATAAACACTATAAAGCGTCTGGATGGTTTTATGTGTGTGCAGTGTTCTCATAACACAACTAATCAAAGGAAACGTCCCCTCAAAACACACTTCAGGTGGTCTGGTACAAGTGTGTGTGTGTGTGTGTGTGTGTGTGTGTGTGTTTGTATTTCTATCTTTATGGGGACATTCATATGTTTCTGTTCGACACTATGGGGACCAAAATTCTGGTTCCCATGAGGATTGTATAAAAACATTTTTGAAATTTGTGTGAAGTATGTAAATGATGTTCCCTTTAAACACATTAATTTGTTTTTTCTGGATGTCCCCATAAAGCATGAGGGAACCATGTATTCTTCAAAGGTTTCAAAATGTTTACTTTTTTTTTTTTTTTTTTCATTATTACCATCATTATTTAAAAAATAAAAAATTAAATTGTGTTTGGTCATTTGTTTTCTTGTTTTTTGTTTTTGTTTTGATCTTTTAACATTTGTATTTCTGTATTCCTATCTTTATGGGGACATTGATAGGTTTATACAGTCACACCATGAGGACCCAGACACTATGTGGACCAAAATTCAGGTCCTCACAAGGGTTAAATATAAATAAAGGTCCCTACTAGTGAAATAGAAATGTTGTGGTTCTATAAATGCATTAATTTGTTTTATGGAAGTCCCCATAATGCGAGAGAGAAACAAGTACAAAGTGAAACATGAATTTTTCAAATATTTGAAGATGTTTACTTTTTTTAATAAATGTATTTGTTTGTACTTTTTAAATGATTAGTTTTTTCCTTTTTTATTTATTATAATTTATTCTATATATTTTTAATTAATTAATTAATTAATTTTATTTTTGAAATTATTGTATTTCATTCATTAATTTTTATTTTGTTTTTTTTACATTTTAAAATGTTTATTTTTTTATAAAGATGTCTTCACACTCACTACCCAATGGCTAAATGATTACAAACTTGGTCCTCATGAGACATTGAAATGAGTGTGTGTGTGTGTGTGTGTGTGTGTGTGTGTGGTTTGGGGGTCATTCTATTCTTACATTAAACTACGTCAGATTTTTTATTTTCTTTTTGTTTAATTTAATTCATTCCATACTACCTACCGACTTGTTCTGTTTCCCGTCTGAAGCTCACAGTCCAAACCCTCACACAAAAGGAGAAGATTATAGGAAGAGTGGAAAAACAAAACTAATTACTGGAGGTATTTCAACCAGCCAACGCTGCTTAAAATGTAATTACATGGGTTTAGAGCTTTTGGCTGAGGCTGGACTGGTCCTGTTGGAAACCCCCCCCCCCCCCACAGTCACTGCACCGATGAGACCAGGACGTTACTGTCACCTCCAAGTGTCAGGAGTGGGCCTGTGTTAACAAAAAAGGTTTTAATTCTGGATCGATTTACATATTAATTACTTAGGATCGATTCGTACGTCCAAAGATCAGATCCTTGAAAAGGTTTAAAAAGCATTGAATTAATTGTTCTAAAAAATAAGGCCTTAATTGTCATTAAAATGTTGACACATTAGTAAGATTTATATTAGTTTGAAATAAAAAGTATTTGGTAACATTTAGGATGTTTATATTAAAAAAATAATTCAGGGAGAGTAGAAAATGAGGGCAGATCTGTGAGTGTAGTATTATGTGTGTGTGTGTGTGTGTGTGTGTGTGTGTTTGTGTGTGTTTGTGTGTGTGTTCGTGTGTGTGTGTTCATAGGCCAGTCTAAAATTTCTATCTTCAAAATGTTAGTTATGCTTCTTGATGTAATGGTTCATGAATGTAGCATCAACTGGACCAAAAAGTCATGTTCTACTTTAAATAAACAGTTGGTAAAACTGACCCCAGGTAAATTAATCATGTTTTTTTCCTTTTTCATTTTTGCTTCATTGTCGGTTTGGTTTTAAATTTAATTTCAAACGTCATTAAAAGAGTCTTAAAAAGCTACGTTCTGACCCTCAGTCTTTGGGTCATGACTGAAAGAATGACATCACGGGTACAAGCGGCCAAAATGAGTTTCCTTCTTAGGGTGGGCGGGGCCTTATAGCGATAGGGTGAGAAGCTCAGACATCCAGGAGGGTCTCAGGGTGGGAGGGGCTTAGCCTTAGGGAGGAGAGCCGCTGCTCCTCCATGTCCAGAGGAACCAGCTGAGGTACCATCTAGTGAGGACATGCCATGTCCATCTGGGAGGAGACCCCAGGGCCGACCCAGGACACACTGGAGGGATTATATCTATCCTGGGAATGCCTCGGGATTCCCCTGGAGGAGCTGGGGTGAGGGAAGGGTGGGCTGGTTTAGTGGAGTACGAGTATTAGTACGAGTAATACATGTCTGCGATGAACCCTTTAAACTTCCACTCAATTTTGCATAAATTTCTTAATAAAGTCAATTGAATGTTGTTCTTGAACCATTTTAATAAGTTGGTATTTGATTAAATTATAAATTAAAATATTAAGATGAAAATAGGATATTGGAGGCGGGGCCTGTTAAATGATGCAATAGCCATTTGTGGATATTTATTAATATTTTGATGTGTTTTGGACTATATATATGGACATTATTTTTGTTTATTTTTTTATGTTTTTGTTGGAGTATGACTGTGTTTGTTAGAATATTATACCTACTGATGTGTGAGAATCTGTGTTGTCAAACTACATTAGGTCATGTGACATTTGGCTCAGGTTTGGGTGGTTTCATTAACATCTTTGAGCGACTCCTTCCAGCCTGTATCTGAACCGTTGGTTAAACACATGAATCCTGAACAATTTCCTGCTGTTCTCGACCATAAACGATCAATTTCTTTACCAGTAATTTCTGATTAGTGGGATCAATAAAGTTCTTCTATTCTCTTCTATAAACACAGATGGTTGATGACTTGGGTATTTGGGGGTAATTTGTGGAGACGTGCATTATGGGAAGTGGAGCTCAACGCAGCAACATTATTACAGTTCCAACAAACACAGAAACGACAACGACAACAGCGGGGAAAGTTCTATTTCCTGTTACTGAAAATAGAAGATAGAACATCCGCAACCTGGGCTCATCACTAAGCCTAACCGTATTTTTATTACGTTATTAACGCCTGAATGTAAAGATGAGTGTATTTTTAAAAAGTAGTGCTGTCCAAATGTTTGCACTTAGTTTCAGATGCTACATTTACGTGCCGTTTTTTAATTCTGAATTATTTGGAATAAAATAATCCAGAACTAGGGGGCGGCCATTGCTCAGTTGGTAGAGCGGGTTATCGATTAACTGAAAGGTTGGAGGTTCAGGTCCTGCTCTGTCCTAGTCGGCCCGTTGTGTCCTTGGGCAAAACATTTTACCCCCCTCACACTGGTTTATGAATGTTCGGAGGGACCGTAGGCACAACATGGCTGCCACGCTCTGTCACTGTGCTCCAGGGCAACTGTGGCTACATATGTAGTTTACCACCACTAGAGAGAGCATGTGAGAGTGAATGAATAATGGATCAATAATGTAAAGTTCAGCTCCATAATCCACCATTTTGTTTAGTCATCCCGAACTTTCTCTGGACTCCTCCGTCAACTTTCAGGCGCTCTAACTACGTCATCCTAAAGATTACACTGATTGGTTGTAGTACCATCCTATTGCATACAGAGGGATTTGAAAGACAACCTTTGAGCCCCGCCTCCTCTCCTTGGCTAGGCTAATTATTTACATATGTTTTGGATGTTTTACCACATTTTTTCAGAAAAAAAAATGTAAAAAATTCTAGTATCGTGTAACCCTAGTGGGGAATAACTTAAAAATAATGGTAACCAGCCATTGGTCATAGATTAGAGTTTGGGAGGAACTTGCACAACATTGATCACGTCTCTTTTGTCAACTCGGCAGAAAATTTAGAAAAAAGGCGATGAAGTCAGATATACGTCCAGCTGATTCTTCCTGTTATCTTCCACAGGACTGTAAGACACAGTAAAATAAACAAATGTTAATTTTAAAACCCAATGAAATTCTTTAAATACTTCTTTTTGAAGCGTCACAACACAGGTAGCGACGTTTTACAAGGACATCTTGCCGTTTAATCACCAATTAACTACTGTAAAGTGTTATCTTTGGGTGGATGCACCTTTGAACGCTATCACAGGTGAAGAGACGCACACAAAGGGTGGTAAAGCCATAAAATTAGGGTAGCTATTTGACAAAAGGCAGATACCAGCGTGTATGAGGCAGAGGTGAAGGCTGCGCACTGATAAGGACGGCTCATCTTTTTTAAAAACCACTGGCAGTTAAGACGAGAGATGGCTTTAAAGTTTATATTTTTATCTGTTCAAACCCTCGACTCAGTCTATGACCAATGAAGTGGAGGGGGGTGGGGGTGGGGGGCTGGGGTACACCACATTAGAAACAAATACTGACACTGTCATTTTTTTAACCCTGCAAGATACGTATATATATATATATATATATATATATATATATATATATATATATATATATATATATATATATATAAAATACTGTGCAGCTCTATGAAGGAGTGTGAAAAAGTGAGACACACCAGGGTGTTTCTGTGTCTGTCGTCCAGTACAAAGACGTTTATGGATGTTGGAGAAATGAAGTTATTTTTGTCCAACACGCGTTTTTTACTTGTGAAGAAATATGTGGGAAAATGTGTTTAAAATCAGGGAGTTTGTAGTGAACTAATCCTTAGTGTGCAGTTCATCCACTGCACCTTTAGCCTACATCCACTTTATTCATGTGGAGGAGGAAAAAAAGAGCCAAACATTTCATAAGAGCTTTAGTTTAGTTTATTATGCACACTGTAAAAGATAACAAATACATAAGCAGTAGAAGTTTAATATGCTTCCATAGATCCTCCCTTCATCAACTTAATTAACATTCAAAATTAATCAAATGTGAAAAGTAAGTGAATAAAATAATACAATGAAACATAAATATACGACCATTACACTGAAAGAAATAAAACACTGAATCAACTTCAATATTCTTCTTCAATTTTTTACTTTTTATCTCATCATTTAGATTTTTTTTTATCTCATAACTTTTACTTTTTATCTCATTTTAATTTTTTATCTCATCATTTAGATTTTTTTTATCTCATCATTTTGACTTTTTATGGTGACTCATAAAAAAAATCTAGTTGAGTGATCCAAATTGAATTGCATAGGGTTATTTTAATTTAATTTGATTTGATTCACTCAACTAGATGTTTTATGTGACCTACTGAAGAAGAATTTTTAAGTTTATTCAAGATTTTAAGGACAAATAATAAAAAGAAACAAAAACATGAGAAAAATGAGGAGTTAATGTTTATAAAAGCAGCTTTCGTATGACCTTTGACCTTTGAAAGTAGTAAAGGAGGAACATGATTTCAGTGATTTGTTTCAAGTTATTCCAAACATCGGGGGCCCTGGACATGATGGTAAATTATCATTGGTTGGATTTAGTTTTGTTTTTGGGGGGGGTCCTTATGCATATGACAGTAAAACTTCGACCATAAACTACTGTTTATGTTCCATCTGTAAATATAAGGTGTGTTTCCTCTGCCCTGGTTTACTGCATGTCCTCTGTCATCCTTCCATCACTTCAGTCTTTTATAAACTGTAAAAAGAATCAAATGTAAATGTTTGTGAATAAAAAGTCAACAGCAGCCACTGTTCCCCTGTCGACCAATAATGACCTGGTTAAACTCAGGTACGAAATTATTATCCTGTTCAACCTGTGGCTGAATTCCCTCAAACATTATAAATATTTGTTTTTATTTCTGGTCGTCAACTCTGACAGCACTGGTGTCAAACATAAGGCTCAGGGGCCAAATCTGGCCCATAGGATGAATATATTATTATTATTTATTTATTTATTTATTTATTAAACTTATTTAAATTCAGGCTCACGTCGCAAAAATACTTGTGAGCAGTAGTAACATGACAGGACTTGCAATTATTTTAATGTTATTTTTCATTACTCTTTTTTTTAAATATATTTTTCATGTTTTTTTTATTTGAGTTGACTACATTTTTAAAATATTTATTTATTTTCAATAAATATATTTCTCTTTTATTTTTTATTCATTTATTTTTTTGTGTGTAATATATATATATATATATATATATATATATATATATATATATATATAAAACACTTTTTTATTTGTATTTTTTTTCTTCATTTATTTATTTAGTAGTATTTTTTTCAATGTATTTGTTTAAATTATTTTTTAAATTATAACTAAAAAATATATATTTATTTTTTATTTATTTGTAGTTTTTATTGTATTCATTTATTTGTATTTGTCTTTACTTATGTATTTAAAGTGTTTCTATTATTTATTACCTCCGCCAAGGAGGTTATGGTTTATCTGTTTGTTTGATTTTGTTCAAGATAACTCAAAAACCTATGGATGGATTTTGATTACATTTTCAGGATATGTTTTGAAATGTGAACAGGAAGAACTGATTTCCTTTTGGGGGTGATCGGGGTGGAGGGGGGGTCTACCTTGGCGGAGGTCTGCGCTCTCACAGTGCTTTTCTAGTTTTTTTTTTATTAATTTATTTTTACCACCACAGTTGTATATCCTCCTGAGTATATCATGCAATTCTAATACAGAATAATTAGATCTTAATTATACAAAAATACAGTAAAATGCACAAAAAATTACAATAGAACGCAGTAAAAATACAGTAAAATGTACAAAAAATTACAATAGAACGCAGTAAAAATACAGTAAAATGTACAAAAAATTACAATAGAACGCAGTAAAAATACAGTAAAATGTACAAAAAATTACAATAGAACGCAGTAAAAATACAGTAAAATGTACAAAAAATTACAATAGAACGCAGTAAAAATACAGTAAAATGTACAAAAAATTACAATAGAATGCAGTAAAAATACAGTCAATTGCACAAATACAGTTGCAGACAACATATTTGTCTCAGCCGTTGTTTATTTATTTGAGTTTGTTGTTCCTCTTTCTAACTGTTATTATTATTTTACTGGTCTGGTCCCGTTCACATCATATTTGGACT
Organism: Siphamia tubifer; assembly: GCA_020466265.1. Lineage (NCBI taxonomy): Eukaryota > Metazoa > Chordata > Actinopteri > Kurtiformes > Apogonidae > Siphamia > Siphamia tubifer. The sequence goes on along the minus strand of CM035798.1, from coordinate 53,377,245 downwards.
GAATGTGGAACTGAACTAAAATGTGTTTGACACCCCTGTCTTAGAGCGCACAAATTCTAAAATGTGTATATTATAGTTTTGTTTTGCGTCAAGAGCATCTTTCAGCAAATCATGCACAGGTCTTTTCCATCATCTCCCACTTGGCAACATGTGTTTAAGGCTTAGATTAAACAGGAGGGAGAAAGAGAAAGTATGTTAGCAGTTATTGGAAGTGACAAAGAAGCAACCCGCTCTCTTTCATTCAGCTCCTGTCTCCAGTGTGATGATATATGCTGAAGGAAACGGCTCCAAAAGCAACAAAAATCAGTATTTAAAGTGTCACGGTGCTATTAGAATTGCATTAAAAACCTGTATAAATATGCCAAGTCCCCTGACAGTCTCAGCAGTGCAGAACAGGACTTCCTGCTGGAGAACGTAGAAGATGAAGCACACCATCCTGGGACTGGGAGGTGATTTAATACAGCCAGCGTTTAGAAACAACAAAGCACAGACAAAAGCAGCCACTTGGACCACGCTTCAAAGACCAGTGTGTTAAACACTTGCAGAGAGACATTCTTTGGACTCGTGATCATTCAAAATAGCGGGAAAAGAAGAATTAGGGAGGAAGTTCGATGAGGAGGAGGAGGAGGAGGAGGAAGGTGTAGAATCAGAAAAAAAGAGGAAGTCAAACACACAAAACTGTCAACCTGATGATGAAGATGATGATGATGAAGATGATACTGTAGCAACATGGAAGGGTGGGAGGGAAGCTCCGCCCACTGTCGTTGAGTCTAAGGGTACGGCCACAACAAGTGCAAATTTTCACATTCGCGCATCGAGATTATAAACAAAGTCAACGGAGAGACGTGTTTGGACGAAGATTCACCTCGGTTGGCACGTTGGATACGTTGCCGTAAATACGTGTAAACGCTGGAGTTGAAAACATTTAACTTTTCATCCGAATTTGTGTGACACCGGGACACGAAAGCCAATCAGCGTTGAGATGCTACCAACGTCGTAATGGACCGACGTATGACGCTGGGACCGACCCAGAAGAAGTGAGGCTGAAACAGTGACAGCGGACGTCGTCCAGACACTTCCTGGTGCTTCTGCAGGATCGAGTGAAACAACAGGCGACGGCGCCAGGCCCTCGTACGTACGGGACCTCCAGAACCGGTGCAGAACAACAGTCCAACTGACCTGAGCCATAGTTGGACAGACTGACCTGGGGGGACACATTTGGTTTATCTGTGTTTCTTTTGTTTATCCAGCGTCGGGACTCGGTGTTTATGTGGCGCATCACAGGCGAACACGCGTAAATTCACATTTGGTGTGGCCGTAGCGTCAGGTTACGTTCACACAGCAGCTCAACGCACAATTCAGTTTTTTGTTGTTGTTTTTTTTTTTTTGTGAAATTAGATTTTTGTGTGTGTGTGTGTTCATTCATATTACACATTAAATGGGACTTTTATCAGTGTGGACGGAATGTGACCCTTAAGTGACCCCCACGTGCACAAGAGGCTCAGATGTAATAAGAAAATACGGCGCAGAACACAACATACAGTATGTGGAAGGCTAAGACGCTAGCGGTTGCTATGGGCAACAGCGTAGTGTCAACGTGCAGGAAAAACACAAATAAACAAGATTTAAGATTAAAACTAGAAAAACATTCAAACATTCTGAGCGTAGACGTCTGCCAAGGATACGTCTATGCTACGACCTATCAGGATTCACTGCTCCCCACTGACCCCGCCCCCCTGGACCTGCCTACAGTTAGTTCAGTGTCTGGTTTTGGGCATCAGTGGAAAAACCTTTTTTACAGATAGAAGGTTTTTGAAGTTGATTCAGTGTTTAACTTTTTTTAGTGCACATTTACTGGAGCCACGACAGTCCGGGGCATCGAGGTAGTCTCACATGTTTGTTGTTTTATCGGTTTGGTGCCGTGTAAATGAAAGGCACTTCCCATCAAATATTTTGTCGCTTCCACTCACAATCGTCCTCGTGTAAACGGCGCCTTAGTTTAATCTTGCCCAGTCCATCTCCTCCTCCTCCTCATCATCATCATCATTCTTCGCGTCTTTCCTGTCGTCAGATAAAGTCGCTCGCGTGTCCGCTTTTCTGAATTAACGATAATTCGACGCAGGTCACTTTTAAGTGTCCTGTGGCTCCGAATGACCCGACGAACAGCGGTCGAAGTGCTGAGTCAGCGACAAATAAAAGACCCATAAATCCATTCTGTCTCTCATCAGGTGGCTCAGTTCAGTTCCTGTACCAAATCTGAAAGTCTGGCAGCCTCCGTCTCAGCCCGCTGGATCAGAACTACTGGCACCGACATCTAAGAGCCTGTACACAATATAATGTGAAATAATAAACTTCCTCAAAGTATCAGTTCTGTAAGTCGGAGCCAGTTTAGCATGTGGTTTAAGGAGGCTTTTGTTTAAGAAATTAAAGGCAGATTGTGAGGGACACGTCATTATTAAAAGCAGATCAAAACATAATATCTGCAATTCTATGTGTTTGGATTGAACCAGATTGCGAGTCGCACCTTGGACATCTGAGGGCTGAGCAGCTGGATGTTCTCTGATAGAGTTACACACAAATATGAGGAAGCACCGCGTTCTGGCGCTGAGAGAAACACTATCATGTTTTAAAAAAGGAGGTTTTTCCTCAGCGGGGGAAACACGAGGTTTAAGACGAAATGCATTTTCACATTCTTTCAGACTTCCCACTTCAAAATGAACGTGATTTCATTATGCAAAAGTCTGAGCTGCAGCGTCCAAAAAAACCTGGAGGTGTTGGAAGTATTGTTTTTCATTTGGGCTTTTTGATCAAAGAAACCCCAAAAAATGTGCTTATTTTTAAAGTAGGAATCGGGCCGTCACTACCAGTAACTCGACCTTTAGCTCGTTCTAAAACGCTACTGTGGCTAGAACGGGGTGTTTTTCCTCCTAATTATTTTACCAGTCCCCACTTGCTCGTGCACCTTCGGAGTGATTAATCAAAGTTAGGGAAAAGCCAACCATCAACTTGGGGCATGTTTCGCATTTCCTCCTCCTTTTTTCGAAGGACCCTTGTAGGGGCAGGGGTAGGGGCTGCCTGCTCGGCCTTATTACGACTTAATTGAAACCTTGTTTAGAAAAACCAAGGTCAACATTTCCAGCCATGTTATCCTAATTAGTCTGCAATGAATCCCTTTAAACAGGGGTATTGAGTGGCCGACCCAGTGTGCTACTTGAATTCCCGGCGGGACTCCCACATTCAGGGGCCTGGGAATGGGAGTGGGAATGTGGGTGACTGCAGAGAGACCCTGGGGAGGGTGGGGTGTGTGTGTGTGTGTGGGGGTGGGGGGGGGGGGGTATTGTCTGAGTATCGACATCGCAATGTATGTGTGTGCAATAGTCACAGGTCCTGTAATTATTTGTATTTAATTTTTTATTGTTATTTAATTGTATATATTTATTTTTATTTTTTATTCATTTTTAAAATTTTAAATCATTTATTATTTATGTTTTATTTGCCTTTTTTTTTAATTATTTTGTATTTGTGTTTTATTTATTTATTTTAATTAATTGTATTAAATTATTTCAGTTACAGAAGGATGGAACTGAAACTGTTTGACCGTTTGTGATATCATAACTTTTCGACTTTTCATATTCTGACAAATATCAAACACATAACACATTATAAGAACAAATGGACTCATTTTAGAGTTTGCAAATATTTAGTATTTTATGCTCAACTACAACCAAAGACACATGGCTTCGCAAACTTATTACATCAATGTGCAAAAGTGAGGGATACAGGAAGTGTTTTATCACTGCTCTTATTAAGGTTTATAATGCACAAAAATAAAAGCACTTTCTTCTTAGTATAATTTATTGTATTTTAACTTGGTAGTATTTCGTTTTTAATATATGTGACCCGCCACCACGAAACCAGGCATAAGTCGCACTGAGCCGTTCAGAGCTACAGCCAAATTTAGGCTGGAAGGTGATTTGTTATTAGTGTTTACACCTTATCAAAAAACGGTACCTTAACACCTCTATGTTCAGTTCCTGTGGTCATTACATTGAAATCCAATCAATAAAGGTGTTTATTGAGTCAATTATTTAAGCGGTGACAAAAGTTCAGGTATTGCTGAGCAAAGACAAAGACGACTTCCACCTCTTTTCACCGAACAAAACGATCTCCGTTCCGTGGGTAAACACCCAAGTGTTTGGTACGAGGTAAAAGCTTATATTGAATGTTCTGTCCAATGGTGTAAGCCAAATGATTATAATACGTCACACTTCTGTCCTATTATTATAATATATAAAACTTCTGTGACATGTCCATCAGAGTGTCCTTTAACATCTGTGAATAACTTGTGTCAATCGGATACAAATTATTATGCGTTGCTAAGGACTTCCTACCCCAAAACAGTCCAAAACTTTAACGGACAATATCTAAAAATATGCAAATTGTAAAATATGTCCAAATGTGGATATTAAAATGACCATAACTTTGGTTCTACTTGTGATAGAAACATCATTTTTTCACCATCTTAAACCTTAGTTTCCACTCTACCAAGATACACACATAACTCTGTTTGGATTTACACACACTTATGCCTGGTTTACTGGTGGTGGGTCACATATGTGTGTGTGTGTGTGTGTATATATATATATATATATATATATATATATATAATTGAAGTGTGTTTTTATGACTGTCTGTCTGATTATGCTGTTTTTAAGATGAAATGGTGACACTGTAAAAGGATTAATAAAGGACCCGTCTGTCTCTCTGTCTGTCTGTCTTATACACTTTCATGTGACTAATTTTATCCCACAAATGTCTCCATATATAACTGTCCATTCCATGTGTTTGTTGGTCCTCATGTTAGCGTATGTACAGTATTATTCTCCATGTTCTCACATTCTACTTTACATCAGTGAAAAACAGAAGGGTTATAAATAGAGGAACCTGATTGACACTCCATGAGAGCGACTGCTGATCACATGCCACTCTTCCAGCAGTTCAACATCCTGGTTCTGATTCTCACCAGCTGATTTCAATGATCACTTTCTCTTCTTTCCTCTTGGTTTAATCAGTGAAATCAGCTGATAAAGCCTTTTGTTGGAATGAAAATCTGCACAACAACCTCCATGGCACACAAACGCCTCCCATTACATAAACCAGAAGTCCTGTTTCAAAGGCACATTGATTGCATTTATCCTTTTTTAGGTTTTTTTTAGGGTCTTTTTTGCACTTCCTTATTGAAAGATGATTGAAGCAACTGTAATGCGTGCCTGTTATAAACTTTGATTTATATAAAAACGTAACTTAACTCCAACATTTAAATAAACACAGTTATTGCAGTTATCCAGCCCTGGGATACATCAGAAAAGCTGATGAGATTTAGGAAATGTGTCTGTAATAAAGTTGTTGTTAGTGGCAGTGCACCACACAATAGGTCTGCACGATATTAGGAAAAAAAGTGACATTGTGATTTTCCTTATTTTCCTTATTTTCCTGCTATATATAATGTGAAAAAATACCCAGGAGTAAATAAGAGTGAAACGGTCACAGATTATAATTAGTGGTCGACACAGAACATACATTTACCTGTGTCATCCTTTTTGTAGCTGAAATAATTAAATAACAATAACAATTAAATATAAAGTAAATAAAAAATTTAAATGAAGTAAATAAAAAAGACAAATAACTGAAAATAAATAAATTAAAATAGATTTTTAAAATAAATTAAATCCATTAAAATAAAGAAAAAATTAAAATGAATACCAATTTAAAAAGACAAATAAATAAGTTAAATTAAATAAAATTTAAAAATAAAAATGAGTAAATGATTAAAAAAAAGTAATTTAAAATAACTGCGCGACCTGCAATGTGATGTGTGAACCGCCGTGTAGCCAAAATTATATGAATAAAAATTTAATGAAAAAATGTAATAAAAATGAATACATTAATCGATAAATAAAAAAAGCCAATAAATCAAAAATAAAGTAAAAAAATTAAAAAGTTCAATAAAAAAATACAAATAAGTAAATAAAATAAAATAAAAAATAACTGCATGACTTGGGATGTGACGTGTCATCCTTCTTGTAGCCGACATAATGAAAGAAAACAAATAATTAAAAATATATACCTGTTAATTTCCTGTGAATACACTTAATTTTGTCTCAAAAATTGCTCCATAGTTACAGTGCAGTGTATGTCGAATTTTTAGTTTTGTTTTTTTTTTTGATGAAGCGCGCTGGTATTTGTGCACAGTTAACTCAACAAGAATGTCCTAACTTGAACAAAATGAAGCTGATAGGCGAGCAATCAACAACAGATGCCACAGTGACTTTATTTGTATGTGTAAGATTAAAGTGTTGAAATGAAAGATAAAGCGTTGTGATGTCAGTCACATTCCTCCATTGATGAAGCCCCCGCTCGGGCCTGCGTGCACGCCGTAAAGACCCGACACAAACACTCTGATGGCTGATTACAGTTCTCAGAACAACTCGCAGCATCTGGAAAGGAGCTATGCAGTCATTTCTTAAAAATATCAAGCAGATTCTTTTAGACATTTTCATCTGATTATACTCCAAGCATTAGAGGAGAGCCCAAACTCTGCTGAGAGTCAAGTACACATTTGTTCGCTGTTCTTCATCTTTCTCGTGAAGGAGTGAAACCAGTTACAGCGTGAAACAGAACATTGATAGAAACTCTTATGGTTGAACACACTGTATCCCACAAAATACGCTTAAAGCAGGGGTGTCAAACTCATTTTAGTTCAGTTCCACTTTAGCCAAATATGTTCTTAAAAAGGCCCAGATCAGAGGTGGTCACACTGTACTAAAGTACTGTAGTAAAGTACTGTACTAAAGTACTGTACTAAAGTACTGTACTAAAGTACTGTACTAAAGTACTGTACTAAAGTACTGTACTAAAGTACTGTACTAAGGTACTGTACTAAGGTACTGTACTAAGGTACTGTACTAAAGTACTGTACTAAAGTACTGTAGTAAAGTACTGTAGTAAAGTACTGTAGTAAAGTACTGTACTAAAGTACTGTACTAAAGTACTGTACTAAGGTACTGTACTAAGGTACTGTACTAAAGTACTGTACTAAAGTACTGTACTAAGGTACTGTACTAAGGTACTGTACTAAGGTACTGTACTAAAGTACTGTACTAAAGTACTGTAGTAAAGTACTGTAGTAAAGTACTGTAGTAAAGTACTGTACTAAGGTACTGTACTAAAGTACTGTACTAAAGTACTGTACTAAGGTACTGTACTAAGGTATTGTACTAAAGTACTGTACTAAGGTACTGTACTAAAGTACTGTACTAAGGTACTGTACTAAAGTACTGTACTAAAGTACTGTACTAAGGTACTGTACTAAGGTACTGTAGTAAAGTACTGTAGTAAAGTACTGTAGTAAAGTACTGTACTAATGTACTGTAGTAAAGTACTGTAGTAAAGTACTGTACTAATGTACTGTAGTAAAGTACTGTACTAATGTACTGTAGTAAAGTACTGTAGTAAAGTACTGTAGTAAAGTACCCTGTAAACCAGGGGTCTCACACTCATTACTTCCAGGGGCCACATTCAGTCCAATTTGATCTCCAGTGGGCCAGACCAGTAAAATAATAGCATCATAATAACCTTGAAAAAAATGACAATAACAAATGTTTGTGTTTGTTTTAGTGCAAACAAACTCCATTACCTTATGAAAATATTTTTTAAGATAAACTATCCAACAATGAAGATGTGAATAACCTGAAAAAACTGAAATATCTCAAGAAAAATACATGAACTTCTGTAATGTTATTTTTTGCACTATAACAAGGACAGAGGTTTGAAATGATCATTATTTATGGGCATAATTTCAATTATTTTCACATCAAAATGAGAAGAAAATATGGGGTCATTCTTTTTTTTGTAGGTTATTCAGATATAATTTGACTCTAGATAATATTGGTCTGTATGTGGAACCTGAACTAAAACCAGTTCTACAGCCTTGACTGTGCTATTTTTGCACTTAGCAAATTCATCCCAGGGGCCACATTGGAACATTTAGCGGGCTGCATTTGGCCCCCGGGCCGCATGTTTGAGACCCCTGCTGTAAACCCAAACGTTCAGAATAATTACATATATTCAGTTGTGAATACTCAAAGTTTCAGAAATAGTACTACTAACTCAAATGTATTAAGTTGTAGTAACATGTTCTTCTTTTTAAAAACTTCCAACTAATATTAGTTTTATTAACAGGAACTATTGTTGTTGTGGAAAAATTGTGTGTGTATATAAAAAAAAATACAGGGTTTTAAGAGAAAAAGTGAAAATTGTGAAATAAAATGTTAAAATTATGAGGTAAAAAGCCAAAATTGGGAGATAATAGTCATACAACTATAATATATAAAGTCACAGTTTCTATCCTCCACTGATGATCCATCTGAAACCATTTATTCATACTGTCACATCTGTAACGAGTCTATTCTGAGAATGTAAAGAGTATAAAGTACAGATATTTATATAAATGTAAAGAGTATAAAGTACAGATATTTATATGAATGTAAAGAGTATAAAGTACATATATTTATATAAATGTAAAGAGTATAAAGTACAGATATTTATATAAATGTAAAGAGTATAAAGTACAGATATTTATATGAATGTAAAGAGTATAAAGTACAGATATTTATATAAATGTAAAGAGTATAAAGTACAGATATTTATATGAATGTAAAGAGTATAAAGTACAGATATTTATATAAATGTAAAGAGTATAAAGTACATATATTTATATAAATGTAAAGAGTATAAAGTACATATATTTATATGAATGTAAAGAGTATAAAGTACATATATTTATATGAATGTAAAGAGTATAAAGTACATATATTTATATAAATGTAAAGAGTATAAAGTACAGATATTTATATAAATGTAAAGAGTATAAAGTACAGATATTTATATAAATGTAAAGAGTATAAAGTACAGATATTTATATAAATGTAAAGAGTATAAAGTACAGATATTTATATAAATGTAAAGAGTATAAAGTACAGATATTTATATGAATGTAAAGAGTATAAAGTACATATATTTATATAAATGTAAAGAGTATAAAGTACAGATATTTATATAAATGTAAAGAGTATAAAGTACAGATATTTATATGAATGTAAAGAGTATAAAGTACAGATATTTATATAAATGTAAAGAGTATAAAGTACAGATATTTATATGAATGTAAAGAGTATAAAGTACAGATATTTATATAAATGTAAAGAGTATAAAGTACATATATTTATATGAATGTAAAGAGTATAAAGTACATATATTTATATGAATGTAAAGAGTATAAAGTACATATATTTATATAAATGTAAAGAGTATAAAGTACAGATATTTATATAAATGTAAAGAGTATAAAGTACAGATATTTATATAAATGTAAAGAGTATAAAGTACAGATATTTATATAAATGTAAAGAGTATAAAGTACAGATATTTATATGAATGTAAAGAGTATAAAGTACATATATTTATATGAATGTAAAGAGTATAAAGTACATATATTTATATGAATGTAAAGAGTATAAAGTACATATATTTATATGAATGTAAAGAGTATAAAGTACATATATTTATATGAATGTAAAGAGTATAAAGTACAGATATTTATATAAATGTAAAGAGTATAAAGTACATATATTTATATAAATGTAAAGAGTATAAAGTACAGATATTTATATGAATGTAAAGAGTATAAAGTACATATATTTATATGAATGTAAAGAGTATAAAGTACATATATTTATATAAATGTAAAGAGTATAAAGTACATATATTTATATAAAAATGTAGGGAGTAAAAGTAAAAAGTTGCCAGAAAAATAAAGTACAGATACCTAAAATAATCTACTTAAGTACAGTAATGAAGTACTTTGACTTAGTTACTTTACACTTGTGATTACATTCTGATGTTTACATCCATAATGTTTGGCTCAGAATGTGAATAACATCAACACCTTGACACATCTGAAGATAAACAAGTGTAATATGAACCATTTTCAGCCTCAGTTTATCAGTTTGTCATTTGCACATGTGCAGAAGAACTTAAATTTACACAAACAAATACAATAAACATTTAGAAACAGGCAGAATATTAGTAAAATTTCAGCTGCCTCAGGTTTATGTAAAAGGGTGGTTTGTTAATATAAAGAGTGTCATGTAATTGGACTTTTTTTCCATTACAATCTGCAGTTTTCATTATTTATAGATAATTATGATCATATTTTACTGCTCTGACTCAATGTAGATCTAATTATTCTGTATTTAGAACCTGAAATAAAATCATTTTTACACCATTGATCATTAATATCTTCATTGTTATTCATCCTACAGGTCAGATTAGACCCTTTTGGCGGCCCAGATGTGGACCCCAGGCCTTATGTTTGACACCATACAGTGTTCAGTGATCATTTATTTTTTTATTTCTAGACTTTTTCATGCCCAATGGTGTTTAAAGTCTTTAATTTCAGCTCTGGACTGCATGGTGGACTTTGACGTACATTCCGTCTAAATCTGCCAAGGCTTAAGTCTGTCCCACTGTCAAATCATCAAGTGCACAACGGCTCTGACACCAGCACTTTAGGATCTTTATGCACACTTTCATAAATCCACTTTTCAGCAGACTTTGTGTGAGGAAATTACCAGCGTTTCACTGATGTCAGATGGGTTTACTGGAGATAAAACTGAGAAGCACTGAATAAGAAGGTGAACAAATGTGCAGAGCGGCTGGATTATTATGAATAAAACTAATGAGGTTCACCCTTTAAACTTCTAACGGTCCACATATCGGCAGGAAGTAGTCGCTCAAAAATGTTAATCAAACCACCCCAACCCCATCCCAAATGTCACATGACCTGATGTAGTTTGAAAATGGAGATTGTCACACATCAGAAGATATAAACCATTGTCAGATCAAATATCAACAACAGGTACAATCACTCATTTGTTTAAAATACAAACAACAAACATCTGATCTGAACCTTAATGTTTCATAATTATCCACAGAGGAACAAACACAGTGATAGTCCAACAAAAAACATCCAAAACTAACATTAAAAATAGTCCAAATGTCGTCCAACACACATCAAAACGTCCATAAATAGAAAATGTTACATTGCAGTAAATGGAGAATACATTTCAAAGTGATCCAGGATTTCTTCTGGATCACCATCAAAATGTAATCATTTGTTCTTTGTGACACTAACAATACACCCTGAACATGTCATCAAAATCCATCCATCAGTTTTTGAGTTATCTTTGACAATTGGTGCAAAAACCACCAGTTACTACAGTTGACAATGAGCTCCACCTGATTCCCACCGGCTCGACCCCCAGTACCCCCCCTGAACATGGCCCATCTGGTGACGGGTGTCATGCACTCAGTTTTTATGCTCAGAGAGAACCGAACTCCTGTCCTGGGCACAGCGCCGCCCCCTGCCCTCGCACCGCCGTCCCCTGCCCTCGCACCGCCGTCCCCTGCCCTCGCACCGCCGTCCCCTGCCCTCGCACCGCCGTCCCCTGCCCTCGCACCGCCGTCCGTCCCCTGCCCTCGCACCGCCGTCCCCTGCCCTCGCACACAGGCAGATAAAATCAGTAAAAAACTGCCCATTCATGAACAAATGAACACCACATATACAGACCCAGATGACCCCCCCCAACAGGGAAATAGAAAACGCCACATGAACTGAACCATCGGAAAAAGCTGTTGATTTGAAATGTTCATTTAGTGATTTGAGCCTCATTTATGTTATTGATGTGAGAATGAGGGTCAGAACATCCAACGCAAACTATTTTATGTGGAAAAAACACACACACACACACACACACACCCCACTCTGGTTTTTTGATAAATCACACCACACCACACATATAAGGGTGGGGCGACAACCAGACCCAGGTCACACACATCAGAACAAGGACCAATCAGCACATGGGGAACAGGGGTAAAGGTCAAACTAGACAGAACACAAACAGAAATCTATCCAAATAAACAGACTGAAACAAAACACGTAATACTACTTTATAATTTCCTGAATGTGACAAGTGAATAAATAAGGATTTAAATGTATTTAATATTTTTAAAAAGACACAAACCCATGCATCTAATGATAATTTACCACTTCTCATCCTGTTACCTGATTTTTTTTTTTTACCCTACAAATCAAACTGAACAATCTAAATCATTACTTTCCTTATGTCGCACTGACCTCATGGCTCATATTATAATAAATTAAACATATACAGGAGTGTGGTGAAGACAAATGAGGGTAAATGGGTATGAGCTCAATGAACTATACCACTTGAACGTTATTGATGTTAACTTCCTAAAAGAAAATATTGTTGCTGTAATTCTGCTTCAATTGAGCGAAGCCAGAAGCTTCCATCACAGATGGATGACTCCAGCATGAGTACAGACGCTCTACGACAGCCGCTTATGTAGCATGGGATGAAGCAGGAATTAATATCAATATCTGTGCGATGTGAGTGATGGCGTGGTGTTACCATAAAGCAGTTTAGCGCAGCTCCCTGTTGTGATTCCACGGCTTCTAAAAACAAAAGCAGACAGTGTCATTACCTGGCCTTAAAGCCGCCGCCTCCTTTCACTGCATTTCCACTACAAATACACAGATCACCGCGCAAGGTTAAGAAAGCAGCGCCTGTGTATTTTGGCAGGTGGAATATATTCTGAAAGAGCAACAAATCTGCTATATTTAGTTTTTGATGGCTGAGCGGGATGAGGGAACCAAGGCCTGCGTTGGTAAACTCCAGATCCAGAAAAGTACTGCAGGAGAGAGAGAGAGAGAGAGAGAGAGAGAGAGAGAGATACAGAAGATGGAAACCACAGGCGTGTGTAGGAATGTTAGTAACGGAGGAACTGCAGGAACATAACCATTCTGTCATATATATACACATATTTGTATCGATATTTGTTGGTATTTATTCAAACGCAGACATGGCGGAGGTTAATTTGTGGTGTTTTTTTGTATATATTTTCTTTATTATTACTATTAACACTATGGTTATTATATCCCTGAAACACAGAGCGTTGGGGATGTAATGGTTTTTACGTGCACTTCCACCACATCCGCCAACACATAAGGTCATTTATGTTAATGCGATAACTTTTGAACGGCTGGATGGATTTTTTGCAGACATTCTATTGTAGTACGTAACATGGGATCGTGAAGAGGTTTTCAAGCAATATGGTAAATTAAAAAAAAAATGCTCCAAAAAAAGATCTCCCACTCCACCTTTAACAGTATCATAATATATCACGATATATTCTGTCATGATTGGAGTATTGTGATATGTATCGTATAATCAGATTTTTGTCAATAGGTGGGTTTCAGTCACGTGACTATGAGGAGGGCAGGAAGTAACCATGGAGACTTCTGCTATGGAGGAAACCATTGAATAGAGTGAGTATTGTACGGATTTAGATCCAGTGTCGAAAGACAGATACATACAGTTAATTAAAAAATTATTGGACTTAACCCATATCTGATTTTGACAGAACCCAAATATTTTCCAACAATCCGTGCTGTGGATATTACAAACTACCTGGTCCTGCAGACATCCTACTACAGCAGCAGCAGGTGAAAGACTAGAAAGGTTTGGAGACATAGAACTTTTTTGTCAGCGGGTGGGTCCACAACCTCGGGACCAAAAGGCTCAGTGATAATTATCATTTGGTCTTCACCATTTGTTGACATTAGTTGCTGCTAGCAGTTAGCAAGAGTGACTAATGTCAACAAACATTCAACTCATCTTGAATTGTCTAAGTAAACTATATTAGAACTGTTTAAATGAACATTTAACCACAAGCTAATGATCATCCACAAAAAAAGTTAGCTTTGGAACATACCTCTGGCGAAGTGGTCGCTGCAGACATCGGCATTAGCGTGAGCATTAGCAGACACTGCTCCAGATTTAAAAAACACTTTTTACAGTGTTTTTCTGTGAGATTTTTCCATTTCTCACCTTTGTGAATGACAAAATTTGGTACTCTTTTTTAAAAAAAAAAAAAAAGGCTTTTCCTTCTCTCTGTTACGATTGTTGCAGCCATTAACTACACAAAACACACTGAACTCAACTCATAATGACCTTTGAACTCAGAACTGATGATCGATGACTGGGGGGGTGGCGACAAATGTCTATTCACTTCTATGGGGGCACTGGTGGCACATTAAAATTTATCTTGCGCTGAACCACAGCACTTTTTACTACAGCACCTTTTTTTTTTTTTTTTAAACTTGCTACGGACTACGCAGTGCTGTTGCTCTAACTTAATTTCGTTGTCTTGACAATAACAAATAAAATCTTGAAAACATAGACATTTTCCCAACGGAAAACTCACTCTGCTTCACTTCCTGTCCTCCATCTGTCAGGCACTAACTATATATCAATGTGACGTCACATGAAACCATCCTATACACACCCCTGTTCAACTGGGACTCTGTCGGCTCAGAATGCAGCAGCTTCTGAAACCAAAGCCCAAGTCGTATCCATGGTTCATATATTGCATCGCACCGAGCGCATGTCATCCCGCCTTCCTGCCAGACGGTGACAGAATGGGAATTGACATCTCTGTTTCCAGCTCGGCGCAGCATCAGATTTACGGCGGAGTGTGGAAGCAGCAGCTGGAGAGGGAAGCTAATCTTGTTTACATTCAATCTGCTATTTCCTCCCCTCTGAAACCTTGAGAGAAGCAAAGTCATGTAATACTTGTATTAAAAATAAGTGCAGCAGAAATGGGCCTACTGGCAGCGTGTGCAGCGAGAGGCTTTTGTGGCCTGGCCAAGAGGGCCTGCGGCGAAAAGCAATCGATACGCCCAATATTCCAGCACGTACTCTTGAATAACAATAACCCACATTTAGACCTGCACCACAAGTCATCGACCTGCTCCAGAGAAAATAAAAGAACCTACTTTCTGTGTCCATGTCAATTGGAGCGAGTTGGTGAATATGATGAAATGTAACATACGTGTGTGTGTGTGTGTGTGTGTGTGTGTGTGTGTGTGTGTGTGTGTGTGTGTGTGTGTGTGTGTGTGTTAATGTTAGGTAAAGAAAATATAATAACATGATCACTTCACATTGAACAGTACAAACCCTCGTTCAGCAGATCCATCAAAATACCTCAGAATGACAACTTGTGACTTGGGTATTATTATGATCAGCTGCACTTGATGGTTATATTAACCCTCTATGGGACTATGTGTTTTATAAATGACGCTTTAAAAAATAACATAAGCCTCTAACCAATCATATTGTACCATCATTTTAAAGAATGTAGAACAGAATAGAATAGAATTGAGCTCCAGACGTCTGGTGACTTTAAGTGTCAGGACGCCATGTTGGCAGTAACTGACGACCACCGGAGTGCACGTCTCACTTTAGTTCGTATAAAATTCTGATTTATATGCAGAAATTGGACAGATTAAATATAACGAACCCGTATAATGTCCCTGGGGTAATTTTCAAAAGTATCTCCTCATCTGAAGAAGACGTCCCAGATTAGCGTTAGCCTACTATGCTAACATCTGCACAGCTAGCTCATTAGCTTCCTGTCACTTTACACAGGGAACTCTCTGAGAGTCTACAAGAGGCTGGAGGGTTACAAATGGACTCAGTCTGGCTTCATTTCAAACATTCAGTTGTGGAATATTAAATAAAAAAACTGCAGCATCATAACTGGAAGGGTAAGTGTTAAATTATCCCAGTTTAATCGGAAGTGTCTCGTTAGCATGTTTGTTTATTAGCCGTGCTAGCTACATCTGACAGCAGTGCAGACGACACAGCTTCGTAAACTTAAGATACAAGGGCTCATGGAGTTTGTTTCCCAAAAAAACTCACACCGTTTTGTAGAAGCTTCCCATGTCGGTGGTGAGACCGACTATGGTCACAATAACACAACATCCACCGATCATTTCATCTATTTTAACCGACAATAAGTGAAATCATAACCGCGGCGCCTGTCGTATCAGCTGATCATTTGTCAGCTGTGTCCCTGACTAACTACACATTCATGAATTTAGTTACAAGTTTGTATTTTTGTGATTTAATTCAATTCAAAACACTTTATTCATCCCCAAGGGGCAATTTAAAGGTGCATGAAAGTAGCTTAAAAGGCTTTAAATGAACAGTTACAGACTTATAACAGTCACACAAAAAAACAATACATTTAAAAAAACCACACACAGGTAAAGTGTTAAAGCAGTGTAGTGTGTTTGTAAAGGGCTTCAGTGCCTCGAGGTTTGGAGTTAAAGAGCTGGACAGTCCTGGGGACAAACATGTCTTTTCTCCTCTAGGTTCTGCAGCCACCGAAACTGACAAAATAAAATGTGAGTAGGGTTATGTCAAATCCATTGTGCTGAATACAGTGTCAGTTGGTCGTATAAGGTGGTGAGAGTACGAACAGGTTGACCAATGATTTTTGAACAGACTTGAACTGTATTTGACAAATAATTTCTGTTTTTCAAAGTAATGGAGGCAAACCAGCAAATGAATGAAAAGGTTATGACGTTTTCTATGAAGGGATGATAGAATGTGGTGAGGATGTCCTTATTGACCCCAAAACATTTTAATTTCCTTAATAGGTACTGTCTGATATCTCTACTACCAGTGCCTGCCAATCTACCAACACTGCCAAAACGGCTACGTCCACTTTTTTCTTATCGCGTGACCAGCCTGTGACGTCAGCTGCCGGAGATCTTTTGAATAGAATAGAATAGGGAGCCTAAGTGATGCAATTCTATTTCCGGTCGATTTCCGGGCAATGGGACCTAAGTGCCATAAAACGCGAGTCAATGGAGGGATAAAAGTAATTTTCTGGTCCCGTTTGAAATGTGCTACAGTTTTCACATTGAGAAAGCACTCACTTTGGACAGACATCCAAAGTTACGTTAGGTTTTATGTCAGAGTAAGTAATGGACTACAACGTTTGTCTCACAAATATGACGTCACCACCAAGCTTCACCATCAAACTCTTTGAAAATGGCTGTGACTTTGGCGAGCTTCACCTCCTTCTTTCAGGACGAAGGCAAGAGCATCAAACGTGGAGAAAACCACTTTAAATCGGGGCATGTGGAAAGTGGCAGCTACTCCGGGGGAGAGATAGTTGGTCGAGTGAGAGCCAGCATGCGGGACAAGCTCTCGTCAGCCGGGAAGCGGTAGAAGGAACATGTGGAAATGGTGTTGTGATTACACCGGGACACAAAGCACACAGGCATTTACAAATGAAAAATAGAAAAGGTGGTATACGGTTTAGAAAAGTTTGCAGGGAAAGATTCTGCTGTGACGTCAGCTATGCGACGTCTGATATGTAGTCCAAACAGAGTCCAAATAATGACATATTTTTACACGATAATAAATCACAAAACACGTATCAAAGAAACTCCAAACGCACATCATTGGTTATTATTTTAATTGAAGTACAGCAAATGTGTGATTCAGGACATAAAGTAAAGTGGAGCAGAAAATAATTATTTTCTCCTCATCCACTCTCATGTTACATTTTTCCGAACGTACGCCCAGTGGACCGACCGGAAGTGGCGGAGACTTAGGCTCCCTATAGACTTTTTTGCCATTTGCACGTGTTCAACATGGTTAACAAAGGTACATTGAGCTTTTTTGTGTGTGTCCCTGAGTCAGGTAACGAACTACCCATTAAGAGTAAATTGTACATTCACAAATAACATAAACTGCACATTATAAAATAATATGATTAAAATGTTATTAAAAGGTTGTGTTAAGCATGTATTGCACAGATACAAAAAATAATTATTGCACATAATGTGGCATGAGGTAGTTAGGGGCAAATAGGTCACAGGTAAAAGACGTAGGTAATAATAATAATAATAATGGATTAGATTTATATAACCCTTTTCAAGGCACCCAAAGTGTTTGAAATGAAATGATTAATTTAATTATTTTGGATTTACTTCAGATTTAGCACATGTTGAGTTAAACCAAATCAATTTTATTGGGAAAACTGTCCAATATTTACTAGTTATCTGGAAAATACTAATTCAGATATACCAAATATCTGCAAATAAAAAAATTATTTAGACCTACGAAGGTGGAATTAATTCATATTCCTAAATATCTGGATGATCTTGATTTCTATGCAGTTGACTTACTGATAAAATAAAATATAATTAATTTCTACACAGTGATTTTCAACAAAAAATAGTGAAATGCTATTGATAAATAATTACAACATTAACTCAACATAATAAAAATAAATAGATAAACCAAACTGCACAGTCTTTTTTTTGCATGTAGATTTTAATATTAATTAAGCCCAGTCACAGTTTTTGGAGTGCAATAATGGTGTGAATATCAGCATGAATATATAATATAACTGTTCACTGCAGTGACCAGTATATGCATCAAAGGGTTAAGCACGATGATAGTGGTTAAATTTAGTCTGAGTTTTACTACGTTTCTCTAAGTCCACGGTGCACTGACTTAGAGGTCAATGCAACTTCCCTCTATTTTACGATTCTACTATATCAGAATAACTCAGCCTGGGGCCCTGTAAACTTCCTTTTTTTGTTCTTAAAAGGGTAGATTGTTGTTTGGCTCACAGCTTGATGTGTTTTTCCCTCCATAGCAGATGCTGGATGTTTTGCAGAAAACTCTGCCAGAAATGGAGGCCTACAGGAAAAAAAAAGAAGAAAAAAGGAGCCAAAACTGCAGCCATCACAGCCCCTCTGGTGAGGTCTGGAATGAAACAATTGAAACTTCCTAAAAAGGTGAGAGGCAGTTCAGAGCATAAAGGCCAGTTTTGAGACAGGAGAATCTAAAAGTGTACAGTTATGAGTGAGCTGGAAATGCCCACAGCACAGCAGGGAAGAACACAGAGGAAGCAGCCGCTGTTGAACTGGTGTCAAAGCCAGTTCCTAAACACACAGAGTTAAACATAAATGAAAACTATGGCTGGGACGAACACCTCCCTCAGGTGTTTTACCACTTTGATTCTTTCCACTACTGCTTACAGTATATTTGCCCAGAATCCCAAAGCTCCTGGAGGTTTTCGGGGGTTTGTGAAAGCTCTGGTACCTTCGCAGCAGATATTATGTCTGCTGACGGATACCCCAAAAATGACATCTGACTATAGCTGTGTTCAAAAACCACATACTATAATAATAATAATAATAATGGATTAGATTTCTATCACACTTTTCAAGGCACACTTTACATTAGTGATCCATTATTCATTCACTCTCACATGCTCCCTCTGGTGGTGGTAAAGTACATATGTCTCCACAGTTGTCCTGGGGCAGACTGAGCCAACCATCACCCACAACACATGTTTGTTTGGGTAAAAATCCTCCAGCCAGGTAACTGACCATGAACCTGGCTGCCCAGGCACCGCCCATGGCTGCCCACTGCTCCTTAGAAGGATGCGTTAAATGCAGAGGACAAATTTAATTGTACAATTGTATGATGACAATAAAGGACAATCTTATCTTATACCCTGGGGTTAATAGACGAGCTGCTCCACCAACTGAGCTATCAACATACTTCCATACTTATACTATTCATTAGGGATTCTATTTTTCTACCGCTTTTATGTCAGAATTTTGACTTTTTAAAAGTTTGTTTTAGCAGAATAAGAGTGTGTTCTGTTCCATGTTACAACGTAACAAGGTTGGGAGTTTTTAGCTCCTCCAAGGAGGTATTAAATTCAAGTCTGTCTGTCAGCAGGATTACTCAAAAAGTTGTGAACGGATTTTGATTAAACTTTCAGGAATGATAGATAATGGGTCAAGGAAGAACCCATTAGATTTTGAGCAATGAAGGTCAAAGGTCAAGAGCTAAAACATATCAGTGGTAATATCTCAGGATTCAGACAAGATAGAATCTGGTGGGGGGGTTTCAGTCACATGGTCTGACCTTCACACATCATATGGGTCGACACCTATGGCTCCATCACGTCATGTGATGACATATCAAGCCTTGGCGAAGGTCTGCTGTCTCTTGACTGACTTGTTGTGGCTGTTTAGCTTTTCTTGCACGTTATATGTGAAATAACTTAAAAAATAAACAATTTATTGGTAGTGTTCCTTATAATGTGGAAAATATGGAAATAAAATAAAAGAAATGTCATGCTACTATGATGAGATGCAATAAGAAATCTTTGATGGTGAGACAATTCTGAGAGGCAACAAAAAAGAGAAACTCATGGTGCATAAGAAACATTTCTCCTCCTCACATACTCAAAATGTCATACTGCCAGTGTAAACACACTACATACTCAGAAAGTTAGTACTAGTAGTAGGTACGTATGTGGTTTCTAACACAGCCCATGTAATGAAAGCAGCTGCAGACACTGGAGTTTTACCACCGTCACCCTTTTCTGAAACAATCAAATGTGGTAACACACAAAAAGAAAAAAACTTAGCTGAGCAGGAGTTTATATCACATAAGCGATGATTTAGTGTAAGTACCTTGGGATAAAAAAAGGGGGAAAAAAGCACACAAAGCTGATAATGTAAGCAACAACTGAAAGGAAATAAGAATAAAATAAGGAGGAGAAAAAAAACTGAACGGAAAAGTGCGTTCTTTTTACGGAAACTAAATTTCGAACTGAAACCATGCAATCACCACATTAAAGCGGCTCCCATTCTTTAGACAACCACCGGTATGCAGCGCGGATGCCAGGGCAATGTTTTCCATTAGATTTCTCTGTTTTTTCAGTTGATCTGGCAAATTAACTTACAACAGGCTGAACACAAGATGCAGCCTGGAAAGGAGCATAGCAGCAAATTGCATTTATCAAAAACACTCACTGAGACTGTTTACTTTATGTGATCTAATAAAAAAAAAAAAAAAAAAAAAAAAAAGCTCATGCTGGGAGTGTTTCAGTGATTGCATATGGATATAAGAGAACAGTAAGCCCCCAGTACGACCGCTTAGACCACATGAAGAAGGGCCACATTTAAAGCCCATCACCGTCATTTGTTTATCACTTCGACTTATTCATGGTATCTTTGTGAGGCACTTTTTCCCATGCTGCCTCGCCTGATGGGCTTCTTTGATTGCTCATTCTCCGGCACATTCTTCAGGGATAACTGTGCTTATAAAAGCTGTAGGTCATATCCTCGCTGACCATTTAACACCGCTAAATATAGATCTATGAAATTATTGCCTCCAGAAAAACAGAGCTGTCATATTCAATTGAAGGGTGAGCGTTGGCACCAGCATTTTTTTTAGCTTCCTACCACAGGTTTTATAGAGCTCTGCTGCGGGTTAAGTGAGAAATGAGGCCATATATAAGTCAGACGACTTCCATTTGCCACCTAAAACGCTGCTGCTTTATTGAGGTTTTCCCCTTCTTGTTAAAAAAAATAAATAATGATAAGCACCCCCAGCCCTTGCACACATTTGACCTGATTTGCCCTGTCTCTAGTTTTGGTGACTGTGACCTTTCACCTTTCACCTACATTCACCAAAATTTAATAGG
Organism: Siphamia tubifer; assembly: GCA_020466265.1. Taxonomy (NCBI): domain Eukaryota; kingdom Metazoa; phylum Chordata; class Actinopteri; order Kurtiformes; family Apogonidae; genus Siphamia; species Siphamia tubifer. Next base: position 53,355,726 of record CM035798.1, on the reverse strand, counting down.
ATCTATTCTGGACCAACAATGAGCATAATATCAAAGAAAATGAACAAAAAAGAAAGAAATACAAATCTGACCAAGTCTATTTTTCTGATTTCTAGTTCATATATCTATTTTATGTTTTTAGGTACTGACCCAGTGACCTTTGACCTCTTGGGTAGACAAGAGGTCAAAATCTATGCAGAATTGACAGACCTGCATTCTGGTGCGGATTGAAAGTCTGCATTAAATGAATACTTTAAAAGAGGTCAATTTTGACCTTTACTGTGACCTTTGACCTCGAGGCCTCAAATGTGTCCTTCAAGGTTCTGATGTCAATGCACATCAACAGTTAGAGCAAAAAGAAACTATATGCTAAACTGAGTATACAGGAATTAAAAATGAAAGGTGATTGGCCCGATGTCTGATCATTATGAAAACACATTTTTGGTGAGTGTGCCACAGAGACACACAGTGTTACAGAAGTTCATTTTGGGACATGTCACCTTTGACCTCCAGAGATCTCAAAAACTATTGGTCATAAGTGATAACACCAATTATGAGAATTGTAGAAATCTTTATTCTGCATCGTTTGGTACCAATCTGTGACCCTCTGTTCTGGAGTTATAACTGATAATGTGATTTTGACTTTTTAGTTAATTGTGACTTTGACCTTTGACCTCTACTCAAATGGATCATTGCATCTGATGTACATTAGCTATATGTATATGACCATGTAATTTAATGGTGATATCTCAAATATTCATTGAGGTATAGCACATGTCTCTGCTCACACACACACACACACAGTGTTTACAATAATCTCTTCCAACCGATGTTGGGCAAGATTAAGAAACAAACAAACCGACTCAAACACAATACCCCTCTCCCCTTTTTTTGGGCGGGGTAATAAAGCCTAGGAAGGAACACACCTACCTGGGCTCCATCCATTTGTGTCACTTGGTTCCTCACATAGAAAAATCTAACTGTCGTTGAGTTTCTTGGATGACATTTGTGTTTTGGGCTCAGACAGTGACATCTAATGAAAGCAGAGGGAACTAGATCAAACAGGATCCTCAAAGAAGACGGCAATAATAAGGATGACCCCATGAAATATGAAATGAATCACCATTACACGCTATTATCCAACCCGTTACTCCTCCCTCACAGCCTTGACGGAGAAAGGTATGATGAACTTTGCAGACATGTTGGCTCTAAATCAAAGAAAAAATAAATGTAAGGAGTTTCTTACCCCCCCCTCCCCACTCCTCTTGCCGCTTGCATTTACTCTGTTTAAATTATTTCACTCTTACATATGTTGAACCTGAAGTCGAAAAAATGCTTTATTGTTTCTCTCTCTCTCTCTCTCTCTCTCTCTCTCTCTCTCTCTCTCTCTCTCTCTCTCTCTCTCTCTCTCTCTCTCTCTCTCTCTCTCTCTCTCTCTCTCTCTCTCTCTCTCTCTCTTTATATATTCCAGGCCTACTAAATTGAAAAGTCTAACACCCGCCCTGTAGTTCTGGTCCAGCTCAGTCCCAGCCAATGCAGGTTCTCAGGGGTCACGGTCCTGCAGTTTTTATGGATCTCTTTAAATCATCAAGTGCTTAGCAAAAATGGTTAAGTGTCCAAAAAGTAAAACAATGCAGCCAGGTAAGTAATGGGGCGCTTATGCTGCGTAGAGCGTGGACCACCCAGCCGGTCCCAGCGGCGGTCGACCCCGACTGTTTGCAGCTGTTTGGTCCAAACCCAGCGACGGAACTCTGTCCGAACACTGGTCATCCCCTGTGGTTACCCTAACACCCCTCCCCACCCCACCCCAAAGGGCAGAGGGGTATTGTGTTTGAGTCAGGTTGTTTGTTGCTCTGTCTGTTTGTTTGTTTGTTTGTAAGCACGTTTACGCAAAAACTACCGGAGAAAAGGCGTGAGATGGTCCAGAATCAATCCCATTAAATGTGGGTGAATGTAGGTCAAAGGTCACAGTCACCAAAAATGTGTTTTCACAATGATCAGACATAGGTCGAATCAGGAATGTCCTTTTCACTCCTGTCTACTCAGTTTATCATATAGCTTGTTTTTGCTCTCACTGTTCATGTGCATCGACATCTGAACCTTGAAGGAGACATTTGAAGACTCCAGGTCAAAGGTCACAATAAAGGTCAAAATTTAATTTTGGATATAACTTCCAATCAGCACCAGAATGCTGGTCTTTCAATTCTGCATCTTGCTTGCATAGATCTTGACCTCTTGCTGACCCAAGAGGTCAAAGGTCACTGTGTCAATACCTAAAAACTGCAAATACACTATAACGGAAAAACCAGTGGAGATAAACGTAGTTACTATTGTTGACGGATGGGAAACCTGGCATGAGCTTCAAAATGACGGCATCACCTTTGACCTTGAATGACCTTAAAAGGTCAAACCCATAGTCTGATATTTTGAGAGGGAGATGTACATTAAGAGATCAAATGATGCAAGGGGGGTGGGGCTTATAGTGGAAGTTATTTAATGGATGAATTCTTATTAAAAAAAAAAAAAAAAAAAAAAAAAAAAAAACCTGCTGAAAATGAATTGTTTTCTGTTTTCTCTCTCTCTCTGGCAACTTAAATAACACTGGAAATTTCTATTTCAGTTTGTCCCGGAGGAGGAAACTGTCTTAAATTTCAGCCCACTCCATAGGGAGGTCAAAGGTCAGGATCAAAGACAGAGGAGCACCCCTAGAGCTGGTAATTCAACATCTTTACTCAAGGACACTAAGGCAGTATCAAAGGCTGGTATTGTTTTGTGTAACTATTGTGAGCTCACTGTGTTTTGTACGGTTTGTTTGCGCTACTCTTTGTTCGCCGTCATTTGCATAATTTTGTTCATTTCTTCCTTCCTCGCTGATCTTCCACAGTACTGTAAAAGTCCTGCCCTCAGGCACAATGCTGTTTATCACCCACAGAGTTCACTACTGACGAACCACCCACGGGGAGCTGGAGCTGCTCTCTGACCCCCCTCTGAGGGTCTCTGGCCAATCACTGTGGAGAAAAGTGAGGGGTAAGATGAGTGGAGGAAAGATACACCAGTGTGGGAAAACGTAAAATGTCCTCAGTAAGCAGTAAGCGCCCAAACCACAAACTTCTGTTGGAAACATGAACATCGCTCATAATGGGAATTAACTGAACAGCCTGAAGAGTGCAGCTCCTAGTACACATCAGCCCTGTTTACATGGAAGTTTCTATTCCTCATAAAAGTTCACTCCACTTTAAGATGAACCACGTAAACACCTAACTCCAGTTAAAAACGATGATCATTCTGAATTAACCCTTTAACCCCTGATGCATAATTCTGAATGGGTGCTTTAGTTTAACCCTTTAACTCCTGAGGCTTTAGCAGTTCCACGATGGCGGAGCGGTTAGCGTTCTTGTCTCACAGTAAAAAGACCTGGGTTAGATTTCCGGACCGTGCAGGCCTTTCTGTGTGGAGTTTACATGTTTCTCTCCTCATGTCTGGATGGGTTTCCCCATCACCCAAAAACATGTTTGTGAGGGTGAAAATCCTTCAGCCAAGTAACTGACCATGAGCCTGGCTCCACGTCTGGAGATGGGTCCCCAGGCGCCGCCCATGGGTGCCCACTGCTCCTTAGAATGATGGGTTAAATACAGAGGACACATTTCATTAGCAAACATTTCCAAACGGCTTTTGTTTTGCAGCAGAAACGTTAATTTAATAACGGCGAAAGCAGCGAACATAGAAAGGATCATCATCTGCCATATTCTCCAAGGGAGACCTGACTTTATTATGTTGACTTTTTAGAGAGTGGAAGGCCCAGTGGAATCGCAGCTCACCGTCAAATGTCCAGCCAGGCCAGTATCAGCCAGTTTCGCATGACCTTCCCTTGTCACAGACTATATTCCCAGCTTTCATCTCCCGGTGGATTTTCCTCATAAAATGCAGATAGCACAGACCCTTCAAGGTTGATTTGAGGATGTAGACTGTCTCATCCTCATTGAGCTGTGCAACAAAAACATACAAGAGTTATTTTTCCAGTGATTAAGACACTCCAGAATATGAGATGCCGAGGACCCTCCTCCTGGATATGAACAAGAAACTAACACACTTTGATTTCAGTTATGGAGCAGCAGGTGCTGTTCATTCCTGGAGGTTAGGAGTCATAAAACACGTATGGATGCACTTTTGTATTATGTTCAGCAGGGCCGGTGTTAGGCATAGGCAGACAAGGCGGTCACCTAGGGCACCAGATGTCTTGGAGGCGCCAAGTCCCACAGGATTAGAATATTAAGATACCGTATTTTCTGGACTATAAGGCACACTTAAAAGACTTTAATTTTCTCACAGTGGTTGTTCTAAGTGATTAGGAATTTTGACTTTTTAAAAGTTTGATTTAACAGAATAAGAGTGTGTTTGTGTCTCTGTTACAACTGCTTTGCTTCTCTTATTACACCTTATATATGAAAAATGCCTTATAGTGTGGAAAATATGAAGGTTATGTTTTTGCCAGAGTTTGTTTGTCTGTCTGTCTGTTAGTGAGCAAAATAACTCAAAAGGTTATGAACAGATCTTGATGAACCCTAACCTGTGTTGGCGGTGTCACAAGGAACAAGTGATTAGATTTTGGTGATGATCCTGGATCACTTTGAACTGTGTTCTCCATTTACCGCAATGTAAAATTTCAAAGTGATTCAGAATCCAGGATCTCTTCTGGATAATCACCAAAATCTAATCATTTGTTCTTTGTCACACCTCCAACACGTCATGAAATTTTCATCAAGATCCATCCATAAGTTTTTGAGTTATCTTGCTAGCTAACAGACAGACAAACATAACCTCCTTGGCGGACCTCTCTTCATTCGGAGGGGGGGGGGTCTGCCTTGGCGGAGGTTTGCGTTGTCAGAGTGCTTTTCTAGTTTTTATATCCTTATATTATTATTTCACTGGTTCCGGCGCTCTGTGGATCAAATGTGGTTTAATGTGGCCCCTGAACTGAAATGACCTCGCTGATATATCGCTCTAACATTTGAATGTTTCCTTGTCTCTGAGCAATTCACAGAAAGTAAGTGCAGACTTTTTCTCACACTGTGCCGTTCAACGTCAGTCAGTGTCTCAGCCCCTAAACTTTTATCCCATTTTGAGCCACCCAGTCCTGCAATAAGTCAGCCCTTTAACAAGTCCGCCAGCCAATCGCCCAGACACTCAGCCAACCGGTCCAACAGTGGCAAACACAAGTGTAAGGAGGTTTATGAATCAAACGTCCCCTGATGGCTGATGGCTGGCTGTTCAGGACATGAGTCACACACACACCCGAGTGGCAGGGGCAGAGAGCGAGGCAGGCAGGGAGGCATGGATGGGGAAGAAGGGGAAATTCCCATTAAGGGATGGCCAAGGAACCGGGCTTAGCCAAAAGCTCCGGCAGAATATGCACTTCATTAGTGGGAAAGTGCCGGGCAGAACCAGGCCGGGCCAAGTTCTTTGAGGCTCGGGAAAAGCTCATAAAAACCCGAGCCAAGGAACCGTACGAGCGCACTTGAACCCAGAGACGAAGCAAGGCAGCAAGACAGCAGAGGTCTCATCTGAAAAGTGTCCACAGATGCATAAAGGCCGACTGCGTTATTCCAGCGGTCTGATCTGATGCTGACGTGACATCATCTGTCAGAGTCGACAGAAAGATGCGGTTTTAGGACTACACAGAAGTGCAGCACACACTGTTTTTAAGACTGTGCTTCCCCAAGCCGATCACCCAGAAGAAACCACAGATACGCTTAATGTCACTATAATCTATCCCCAAAAATCTGACTATTTTACTATGTTTGCAAACCGCATGTATGTGTGTGTATTCTCAGAGTAATTTATCCAGTGTTTTTTTGTCTGTACATCAATAGGCAGGAGGTAGGTGGCCTGGATGGTGGAGATACACCATCCATGACTGTGGATGATGTCTATTGCTTTTGGGTTCATGCAATTTAAGCTCTTTGGTTAGCATTATAAAAAGATCACAGTTTGGTTTAATGTTATTATGAGTCATTTTTCATCTCATATTTGCAGTGTGTAATTTACTGTATTTTCTGAACGATAAGTCGCTCTGGAGTCTAAAGCTAAATCTCATTTCAACCCTTACACCTTCAAATGGAGCTATAAGGGGTAGTGCTTGAAAAGCAGCTCCTATGAATTGGGACACCCCTTCAACACTCAACTACGTCATCAGTTTGTTCCTCCAGTTGTTACGTAACTAAAAACAACAGCTTTAACCAGAAGTGAACTAACATGTCTGCTGCTGTAGTTGTGTCGTTCTCCTTGGATATGAACATGTTTTTACTAATATCTGTATCGAATCAGAGAAGTGCTATGCATCGACCAATTACTCCACGTTTACATAAACAGCGATTTTTTTTTTTTTATCTATTTATTTTTTTCATGTGCGTTTTATGGAAAAAATGACCATTACACATTGCAGCAATATCAAACTTTATACAACAGTTATCACAACTGAAAAACTGTTAATTATGGTAAAAATACTACATTCGTGTACTGCTTTCATAGGTGCCGCCATTTTTTAAATGATTCGCATTGTATTTTGGGAAATACAATATGAAAAAAATTCACACCAGCCAAAAAACGAATAATGAAGAAATAAAAAACATATGTACGTCGCACTGGAGTATAAGTCAAATTTTTGGGGGGGAAATTTATTTGATAAAATCCAACTCCGAGAACAGACATTTCATCTTGAAAGGTAATTTAAAATAAAAATAGAATAGAGAAGAACAACCTGAATTGGTCCGTTTACTTTTTGATAGGCAGCATAAAGAGGTAGCCCCCAAGTAAATTCTATATTTTAAGCCCTCAATCAAAAACAGAAAAATAAGGAACCGTGTTAAGGGGCAACGGTGTCAGCTAAGGGTAAAAAAGATACCAAAGAACCTCAGGCACAAAGGCAAACAGAGACTCAAAATGATGCTTAGCCTGTCGGAGAGCCCACAGCTAATTTGGAAATGATATTGAGAGAGAGATAAGAGAATTTTGACAAGACAACAAATCACAAATGGAAGAAATCAAAGAGGAAAGAGCAAAAACTAACAACAAACCAGAAGAGGCTGAGGGTCGAATCAAAAAGACAGAAGAAAGAATACAAACATGGAGGATATTATACAGGAAATGGTACAATCTCAGTACCAGGGGTGGATCCAAATGCAGGACTCAGACATGACTGACTGCGTTTACAGATTTTATTGACAAAAATATGAATATATTGAGCGGTTAATTCCTCAGCAGGGTTCCGCGAGTGACCAGGAAGATGGAGAACCTCTCAAAGTGAGGACAGAGGCAGAGGGACCAGGGTTACACAGGCAGAACACTAGTATCCAGGTGAACCCAAAAAACATACTCGGGTTCAGAAGAGAGGTCAAGTCCAGGGTCCGAGAGAAGAACAAGCACCAACAGGGGATAAGAAGGCTCGTAGTCTGGAACGGGCTGGAAATCACACAAGATCCAGGCGAAACATACATGGGCAAAGACAAAAATTTGGCGAAAATTGGTGTCATATCATACCATGATGATCTTCCAGTCCAGTGGCCATGTTTCTTTTGGTTGTTAAGATGAATTTCCGATTTACTCAATTTCCTTCAGGTCAAAATTGGATAAAATGGGAAACATTACCTGTTTTTTTGTATTATTCACTTAAACGCAAAAAAGGAAAAGAAAAAAAAAGCATCACTATCGGTTTTTTCATTTTGGTTTTGGAAACAAATAATGTTTTTTCATTGTCTTATTTCTGGTTTTATTTAGGAAAACGAATGAATGATACAGTGATTAGGTTGAATAGGTGTACGGTATGCTAACGTAACACATTAAGCTAACGTTACATGATGCATAACCAACAAACTGAGAGAAGGTGCCTGGTATGTTAGCGTAACATATTAACAGTTATTCAGATAAATATAGCATAAAGAATGTGCTCATGCTCAACGGCGCCTTCTTGTGATTGTCAGTTTGAAAATAACGTGTGAAATTTTTATATAATAATGTGTTAGTAATTTCATATATAAGTCACACCCCTGGCCAAACTGTGAAAAATAGCAACTTATAGTAAAAAAAAAAAAAACTGTTTAGTAGAAATATGCAGGATTTGTGCCTGCGTAGTTAAATGTACATATTAGTCAGTGTTGTGTCGGAAGCTGCTTGTATGTTGACGTTGACTGTATTGACAAATTAACAGCCAGAGGTTCAGAGGACGTGAAGAAAATGATTCCAGTTTACATTAAATCAGTGACAGACTGTTTTCATAGGCCATTGTTTGTGTAGAAATGTTGACACCATCAACAAAGACTGTTTTCCAGCACAAAACAGATGTAGAAAAATAGCGCAGGAGCCACTAATATCTCACACACTGAACCTTTGATTATAGATTTGGAGTTGGAAAGTAGTAATGTCACTTTAAAGATGAAATAAGATAAGTATTGGGTTCAAAACACAGTAATGTCTCATTATTAGTGTTGCTAAATCAACCACATTTGTAGTTTTCCAGGTATTTTTGCTTTAGTTGGACCATAAGGGATTTTCCAAAACTAGGAGGTTGCACTTTACATTATAAAACGTGAATAAGGTGGGAATTCTATTGTAATTTTGATGTAATTTGTGACCAGATAGTGAAATTGTATGATATGTTCCTGATGTACCATCTATCTTTCACACACTCGTTTACTGTACGCTAACATAGCTGCTAGTGCTAGCTAAGTCTGCTAGGTTGATATATAACAGGTAATTTGAACAGGCTAGCTAACCATTATTGGTTACCATGGATACTGTGTTCGTTTTCCTTTGTTTAAGCACAAGCTGTATATTTTAGACATGTTTCCCTGGGTTTCAGATGAATACAAACACAATTATTCAGACCAATTAGAATCATGGCTTCATAGCATCTGTACTTTACAGACACTTTTGTTCCTTACCTTTTCGGATCTTCACTGAAAAATGACCACCTTATTATTATTATTAGAGATCTGTTCATTCTAATAAGTGCTTACAAAGGCTTTATTACCATGAAATTATGTCAAAAGTGACATAGAATTACCACCTTATTCCAACATTTAACTGTAACTGAGCTGACATCCCAGAAGAAAAAGGAAATTCAACAAAGATTGTCTTTTTGGGCAGTGCATGAACATCTAGATTCGGTTACATTCCCTTTGCCTTTGTCTTTGCAGCTGTGCTGGAATTGCCAAGATTGACTTACACCGCTACAGCGCAGACCAGGACCCCCGGAGCCGTAGGTTGAGCCACAGTGAGCAGCCACCCAGATGCATAAGCCAGGAGAGTTCACATAAAACACAAGCTGTTTCACTGCCTTTTACACATACGGCTACACTTACACCACACACCGACACTTTGACTTATGTAAAGAGAATTTTGGTCACAATACCATAAAGACCTGCAGATCATAAAGAGGAAGAAAGAGGTGACCACATGCTCCTCTACAGTTTACAGCAGATGTTCCAACCCAGGAAAAGTGACTAGAACTGAAGGGAATTATTATTTTTAAGGAAGTGTAGAACAAATTCAAAAAGCCAGAGGGAACATCTGTGGAATAATCTGGATCTAAATCTAAAAAAAAAAATTGTGCTTTTAAAAGGATGAATAAATGTAGTTTAAAAACAAAATACTGAACATTATCTGAATAAGTGAAAATACAGTTATTAGGTAGAAATATTTATACAATTATTTCCATAAATTTGTGTAGACTATCATGATTACAATATATTAACATATTTTTAAATATTGTATTTGTAGTTAATTCAAAGTGAATATAAATATGTTTATAGATGATTATACAAATCTGACTGTGTGATGTCTTACAAAAAAGTGTATATAAATGTTTATGGATGCTTTGAGTTAATGGAAAATAGACATAAAATAAAAGTGTGTTAAAAGATATAAACTACGGAGCCCCTCTGATGACATGGGGGGAAAAAATCTAAATTGTGGCCATGTAATAAGTAGACCATGCGCACTAAATACTAATTTGTTGCCACTGTTAGTTCATCAGTCATTGGGGTTAAATATGCGTGAAAAGGGTCATACATTGACGTCACAGGATTGTTATTGTAAAGACGGAGAAACTTTCAGTTTGTCTTTAGCAGTGGTAATTTCATCACAGGAGGAAACATGAAATAGGCCACAATTTTGCAGAATCTATAGAATTTTTAGTTTGTAAAAAAAAAGGAGTGAGAGCTTATAATAAGCTGTACTTCTTCCCATTCCTTTTCAACTGCAAAAAAAGCAAACATGTTGACCATTTTGATTGATGTTTGAATGATTTTTTATCACCAAATAAGATTACCGTATTTTCAGGACTATAAGACGCTACTTTTTTCATAAGTTTTGAACCATGAGGCTTATACAAAGGTGCAGCTATTCTGTGGATTTTTCTTCCACCACTAGGGGGCACTCTAAAAGGAATTACAATCAAAACTACGAAGAAAAACCAATGCAAAAAAACAATTCCTACTTTCTCTTCAGCAGATAGAACACAGACGACACATTATCAACTGTTAATTATTTTCACATCCTCGTCTTTTCATCATGGAACCAACATGAAGAAGTTCACATGATGCAAGTTTTCAGTTGAAGGCTATCGATCCATCTATGCAGTGTTGTGATTTACAACAGGAGAAATGAAGATAAATACAGTAAATATAAATACAGTAGTTATTTTCCTCTTGGTTTTGTTCTGTTTTAACCAGTAAAGTTGCTGTCGTGTTAAAAGTCACTGTTAGTAAAAAACCTGTTCAGGTACAAACATGTAACTATATTTACAGTTAAATCCTTCTGTACATGCAGTAAATAATTGATTTTTCAACACAGATATCTGCGGCTTAGAACCCGGTGTGGCTTATAGTCCAGAAAATACGGTAAACTGAAGTGAAGTTGAATATTTCTGGAATTCCCCAGGAGCTGGAATGAGAACCATTTTCAAACAGTGATTTTTGAGCAGATGCTGAAGTTGAGGATATGATTCATAATATGTTTAATTTCACAAGAAAGAGAGAGAGAAGTCGAACACATGTGGACACGACGGTGGAGGGAGGGTCCGGGGGGGTCGTTAATGGACAGTGGGATTTTTTTTTTTTTTTTTTTTCTGTTTAAGTCCAGTACACAATCAGGAAGGACGTCTGATTATTTATAGGCCTTTTTCTCTCTGCGAAGGGATTAGCTGGTGAAGGCTGGACCTGAACTTGCAGCACCTGGACACTTACAGATCCCCACAGTCCACTTCAGCCGCTTGGACACACCACGCAGCACGGGAGCCCCCCACCACAGCCCCGCCCCACCCCACCATCCACAGGTGGTAAAAGTACTCACATTCTGTACTTAAATAGAAGTACAGCTACTGGTGTGGAAAAAATACTCTGGTAGAAGTACTGATTCAACTCCTTTACTCAAGTAAAAATAAAAAGTACAAGTTCTGAATTTTAATAAAGTAAAAAGGAAAAGTAATTTTCTTTGCTATGGATGAAATAAGATTTATTTAAGCAAGAAAAACCTGAAAAATATCCAAAAAATAAAGCCTTGAAAAATGAGTTAGTGTTTCGATTATGTGTTTTATTGGGTCATGGTACTCAGTTTAGTGGATATGGACAGGATATTTAAAATTCAAAAGTCATAAATAGGAGATTTAAAAAAAATCAAAATTGTGAGATTATGAAAAAATTACAAGGAAACAATTCAGAATTGTGAAATACAAAGTCAAAATTCTGAGAAAAAAGGCAAAATTATGAGATACAAAATTAATAATTGAAATAAAATGTCTAAATTATGATGCAGTAACTCACAAATACTAATTTATGACTTATTTTTCATATTGTCACATGTGTCTAGTTTAATAATGTATAAAGTACATATATTTATATGAATGTAAAGAGTATAAAGTACATATATTTATATGAATGTAAAGAGTATAAAGTACATATATTTATATAAATGTAAAGAGTATAAAGTACATATATTTATACAAAAATGTAGGAAGTAAAAAAAATAAAGTATAGATACCTACAAAAAATCTACTTAAGTACAGTAAAGTACTTCCACCACAGCCTTTGGTTTCCATCTCACTGCTCGCACGTATCCCATATTTATTCTCTCAAATAGTAACAAAAGTCTAGGGCCGCAGAGAACTGTATTTTTTTACAACGTGGTGACATCACTTGTAAAAGCAGCGAGGTAAACACACAGCGCTTGGGCTCCTGGTCTTCCAGGTTTACAGTTCCCTCCCTGTCCATCCAGAGGGGCCTCATGTAACCCCTGGTGACCCCCGTACCGCTGTCTGACTCCTGATTAGGGTCAGGAACATTGCTCACATTGGTTTCACAGCCCAATGAAATCAACCGATGGACACGCTGCACTGTACTGTTAATTCAGTCAGTGAGGAACTGGGGAAAATCTGCTTTTTCTTCCTTTCTTTGGGCTGTAACACAAAGCATATGAATGAACTTCTAACACTTAAGAGTGTGAGTGAAAAGATAATTGAGATAATGAAAAATAATATCTTCCAATTTATCATAAAGAAAACAGGAACCAGCTGGAAACTTAAAGAAAGTGGAAACAACATCTTTGTGTGAAGCAATGTCAGTCTTTAAAAACAGGTGGAAGTAACTAAGTACAAGTACTTCAACTAAGTACAAGTACAATTTTTAGGTATCTGTACTTTACTTGAGCATTTATTTTTCTAGTAACTTTAGTTTTATTCCCTACATTTTTCGATTTCTTTAAGAACTTTTATGATTATCAATTTCTTAACTCATAATTGACTTTTATCTCATAATTCAGAATTTTTTCATTGTGACTTTTTATGTCACCATTTCCTTTTTTTTATCTTATAATCATGCTGTTATTTTTAAATCTCCTATTTATGACTTTTGAATTCTTCTTAAATGTCCTGTCCATACCCACCAGCAGTGCTGGGAATAACGTCCCAGTCTGTAGCGGTTATAGAAGGTCTCGCTTGTGTTTTGTTTGTTTTGAGTAAACGTTCTAAACTGCTGCGAGGCCACATCGTACCACATAGATTAACTGAGAAAACATCTTAAATCACATCCACAGTAACATCACAGAACAAGGATGGATACACATTTAACTGTCTTTTCATTTCTTTGACATTTTTAAGCCAAAAAAAAGTAATGCAACAATACTTTTTCTGGTAACTAATTACTTTGCTAGTGGAGTAACGCAGTTAGTTACACAATTGATTAAACACATTTTCTACACACTAACTCACCTTTAAAGGCTTAATTTTTTAGATACTTTTGAATTCTTCCTATTTTTTTCTGCTTAAGTAAGTATCGTTTCATCCATAACAAAAGAAATTGCAGTTTTACTTTTTACTTTTATTGCAATTGATCAGTTGTACTTTTTAACTTTAACTTCAATAAAGGAGTTGAATCAGTACTTGTACTTTTACCAAAGTACTTTTTCCTCAACAATAGCTGTACTTTTACTTAAGTACAGAATGTGAGTACGTTGAACACCTCTGGTTAAAAACCCAGACACTTAAAGAAGAAATTTGTAAGTGATGATATTGTTTCAAACATCTTAGGTTTGTACACTGAAAAAAGAAAAACACATTGAAATGAAAAAATCTTCATCAATAGGTCACACATAAAAACATCTAGTGAATGAATCAAATTAAATTAAATTAACCCTAAACCTATGCAATTCAGTTTGGTTCACTCAACTAGATTTTTTTATGTGTGACCATAGAAAGTCAAAATTATGAGATAAAAAGTAATAATAATAATAATAATGGATTAGATTTATATTGCGCTTTTCAAGGCACCCAAAGCACTTCACATTAGTGTTCCAATATTCATTCACTCTCACATGCTCCCTCTGGTGGTGGTAAACTACATATGTAGTCACAGTTGTCCTGGGGCAGACTGACAGAAGCGTGGCTGACGTTTCACGCCTACGTCCCCTCTGACCACCACCCAACATTCATACTCATTCATACACCAGTGTGAGTGACACTGGAGGCAAAGAGGGTGAAGTGTCTTGCCCAAGGACACAACAGACTGACTAGGACAGAGCGGGAATCGAACCGCCAACCCTTTGGTTAATGGACGACCTGCTCATGGCTGCCCAAGTCACAATGATGAGATAAAAAGTCACAATGATGAGATAAAAAGTCACAATGATGAGATAAAAAGTCATAATTGAAGAAGAATTTTTAAGTTGATTCAATGTTTTACTTTTTTCAGTGTAGAGGCATAAACAAAAAATAAACACGATGATAATTTGTTGTCGTATGAGATTACTATGTATAAACCATGAAGTACAATCAAAAGTCCAACAGGTCATTGAATTGACAAACATATTATTGGAGACAATAGTTTAGTCTCCAGTTACAGTTGTCATTTCAATGCTCTTTTTGATACCTGATCATGGAAATCTTAAAAGAACTGATCTCAGCTTATCCAAACTTGGTCTGCAAATGTCTGTTCTGCATCTTCATGTGGTTGCACTTAATTAAATCTGTATTTTCTTCCCTCACTTTATGTTTCTCAGATGAACAATGCGACTGGACAGTGTCCAGACAACGCAGGATTCCACCGACAATGAAATCCAACCATTTCGGATGTGGTCGCGCTCATTACACTGTAAGCAAAATCCAAATTGGGAGTATCCTCAGCTGTCAGTCAAAACATTCTGGCATGACTGGAAAAGTCAAATTGTTTAAAAACCTTAATGGGAATCATAGCTTCATCTGAATCGGCATCGGTCACAGAGGTGGTCAAAGTACTCGCATTCTGTACTGTAGTAGAAGTACAGATACTAGGGTGAAAACATGTGGTCCTCAAAACTACCTTTTACCCACATGGCAAATAAACCATTATCAGGATTTTTAAAAAATGCAACAAAATATATATTTATTTCCAAATGCACCTGTTGGTTCAAAGGTTAAAGTTCATATGACCTCACAACACTACATGAAGTTATAAAACAAAATCTAAATGTCTCAGCCAGTCAAAAAAACACATTATTACTGTGTACTGTGTAGTAGAGGCAGTTTCACTGACAAAAATACAACAAAGACACTGAGATATTAAGACAACCTTTAAAATATGACAAATAAAATGATAAAAGTGCAGCAGAAAAAGTCCTCTTCCAAATACACCTGTTGGTACTACACTGAAAAAAAGTAAAACATTGAATCAACTTAAAAACTCTTCTTTAATTTTGTCTTTTTATGGTCACATAAAAAAAATCTAGTTGAGTGAACCAAATTGAATTGCATAGGTTTATTTTAATTCAATTAAATTTGATTCACTCAGATGTTTTTTTGTTTGACCTATCGAAGAAAAATGTTTTACTTTTTTCAGTGCGGTGCATCATTTTTGTCAGCAAATGCGAACTGCTAGCCTCGTACATGTTTATTCGTACTGTAACACTGGTGATCTACTCGACAGCGATGCGAACTCTGCCCCTCAGCGCTCATTCGTAACGCTACCCTCTCCGCAGATGCTCGGTGGGCGTTCCCTAGACACATGGTGTGGGCGGTAACACCTACGGTATTAGTTCTAGTACATGCTGTTTATTGGACACAACAGTTATGTGTAATTTAAACAAATGAACAACTATAATCTACTGACCATCACCTCCAATAATCTGTTCCTTTCTTTCATGCTTCACAGTGCATTACATTGTCCCTGTAGGATTCTAAAGATATGTCGTAAAGACAATGAAAGCTGGAAACCATAAATATTAATTTCTCATCTGCCATGATTGTGGAGTGAGGAATATGCAAATGAGAAATGAGATGTTGTGGACCCTGCATACTATTAATTTGCATAAAGTTGGGCTCTGCTCAACTTTTTGGATTCACAGCAAGGGCTACTCTTACCGCACCACTGTGAGCCGTGTACCCAGAATGCTTTACAGGAGCGGAATTCGCTTCTCATAGACATGAATAGGGGTGGTGCAGCACGGAGTTCGCATCACTGTCTAGAGCAGGGGTTCTCAAACTTTTTTGGCCCAGGTCCCCCTTGGAGGGGTGAAATTTTTCCATGTCCCCCCTCATCCTCGCGATACTGAAAATGATAAAAAACCACTTCAACAATGATTATTATGAAACAATGATAACCTTTTTTAATAGTGCTTTTGTGCAAACCGGCGAAATTTTTAGGTATTATAATATAAATGAACACTTCAGAAAGAACAATTTTAAATAATTTTAAAATAATAAACGGAACAAAAGACACACAAAACCGTGTGTGTGTGTGTGTGTGACAGACAGACAGACAGACAGACAGAGACTTAATGAGAGGGATGATCTTGTCAAACTCAATATAACTATCAATGTACTTTCTCTTTTTAGGGTTAGGGCGTTTGTTTTTGTCATTGTCATTTTCATTGTCATTTCTTTTACCACTTCTTGAGGAACTTGGCGGACACAAAAATCGATCCATGTTCGCTGCAGGGTGGCTAAAAATAGCCTGTGACTCGCTCCGTCTCAATTTAGTCAAGCTGGCGTCAAACAGCGCTGTTACTTCCGCCCGCTCGCTACAAAATAAAACTTCCGCATTTCAAAATAAAACAAACAAAAAAAAAACCAAAACCGTGAATAATTTCGCGTACCCCCTGGCCAAGCGCCACGTCCCCCTAGGGGTCCGCGGACCCCAGTTTGAGAACCGTGGGTCTAGTGGATCATAAGGGTGACACCTGTGACCACCCCTATTCATGTCTATGAGAAGTGAATTTCGTTCCCGCAAAGCATTCTGGGTACACGGCGAGAGTAGCTGTTGTGGTGCGTGCAATAACTTGACCAGAGCCCAACTTTATGCAAATGAATCTGTCGACCGCGAGCACATTGTAAGGCAAGTATCCAATAGTACGCAGGGTCTACAACATCTCATTTGCATATTGTCTAAAAGTGCAGCAGTTGTTTTGTGTCCGTAGTTGTTACCCGCCCACACCAAGCGTCTAGGGAACGCCCACCTAGCATCTGCGGGGATGGTAGCGTTATGAACGAGTGCTGCAGTGCGGAGTTCACATCGTTGTCTAGTGGCATCAGGTTAAACAGGAGCAGCTTAAGACGTCGCAAATGATTGGTCACATTTTGCGGGAAAGTTGCAGTGTTTGGTTAAAGTAGCAACATCGTGCTGAATTCACAAGGATCGGCTGAATTTGTGTTGAAGTTGCAAATCGCAACACCGCGAAATTCCGGAGGGTCTGAGAAAAGGTGAAGAGGACCGGACTGGAGGCATCAGCTGATCTGCAGCTGTAGAACCATGGACATGGAGCTGGTTTGTGCTGGTTACTGGGCCACTGGGCCGCAGTCAGCGCTTTAATGAGGAGCATTTGTCTCTGCTTCCTCCCTGCGGTCACTTTGACAGCATCTGTTGACTGTTCCTGCACCCCACCCCCCCACCCCTATTTCCATACTGCTCCCCCCGCAACCAAAAGTCCCAGATACACAACAGCTAAATAAAAACACACAAATTAGCCATGTGGACCATGGTAAACATTTCCAGCTTCTCTGTCCAGGCCAGCTGCAGTTGGTCTGCACAGAGTCCACATTCCCTCCAGCAGGACGTTCAGCACCAACACATTTTCTCTGCACCACTTCTAACGTCTGACACCAACACAAACTGCAGCTGAAATTATAGACAAGAACAGAATGACTGAACATGACATTTTTACAGAAACTACAATATTAGTATCTTATCTTATCTTATCTTATCTTATCTTATCTTATCTTATCTTATCTTATCTTATCTTATCTTATCTTATCTTGTCTTGTCTTGTCTTGTCTTGTCTTGTCTTGTCTTGTCTTGTCTTGTCTTGTCTTGTCTTGTCTTGTTTATATATCTGTTATAAATAAGGGACAAAAGGCTCCAAATGCTTATAGTCTGTATTCATGTAATAACAGTCAGTGTGTGTTTTAAACTGACCTGTTCAGGTCACCGTTCACTACCAGATCTACTGCGCCAGATTCTATAAAAAATCTGTTGGCTTTATGGTCTCATTTATAATTACCATGTGCACCGTTACCAAGGGAGCAGCAATCAATTTCCATGTTTAAACCAGTAATACATCCACCATGAGCTTTAGTGGAGATTTATAAATCTAAAAAGTCAGAATAATTGTGGATACAGAACTTTTATAGTATTTTTAACGGCTCCCAGAGCTGTAGAACCGGGCCCCTGGCCCCTAGAGCCTCCGGCCAGCCCTCCATGAACATCCCAGGGACTACATTCCCCTTCCTCCAGCCCTGGTACTGCTGCTCCTGCACATGTGAAATCAATACTACATCATTTATAGCCAATTCTCACATGTACCATCAAACCTGAAACATACTGCCAAAAGTATTACCGTTTTTAATACTCTCTCCTTCAAGATAAAAGTTACTGTGTGAAAAGAAGGAAGGATAGCACCAAAGAATGAGATGACAGCACATCTGAAGGCTGTGACAGACTGTCCTTTCAGCACAGGTGGTCAGTGTACTCACATTCTATTGTTGAGGAAAAAGTACTTTGGTAAAAGTAGAAGTACTGATTCAACTCCTTTATTGAAGTAAAAGTTTAAAAGTACAACTTCTCAATTGTAATAAAGTAAAAAAGTAAAACTGCATTTCTTTGCCATGAATGAAATAATACTTATTTAACCAGAAAACAAAAGGAAAGTTTCAAAAGTATCCAAAAAATGAAGCCTTTAAAGGTGAGTTAGTGTGTAGAAAATGTGTTTGATCAAGTCACAGTTACTCAGTTTCGTGGATATGGGCAGGACATTAGGAAAAAAAAAAACAACCTCGCAATTTAGATGAAACATCATTATAATATGAAAAGGTCATATGTGAGATTAAAAAATGCATAATTATTAAATAAAAAGTCATAATTATGAGATAAAGTCAGACGCATGAGATAAGAAATGCATAATTATGAGAAAAAGAGTTTAAATTATGAGATAAAAAGTCATAATTATAATTACCTCTGAAGCCACTGTTTAGTTTGAAAAAGTAACAAGTCTATTCTGAAAAAGTAGAGTATTAAGTACATATATTTATATAAATGTAAAGAGTATAAAGTACATATATTTATATAAATGTAAAGAGTATAAAGTACAGATATTTATATAAATGTAAAGAGTATAAAGTACATATATTTATATAAATGTAAAGAGTACAAAGTACAGATATTTATATAAATGTAAAGAGTATAAAGTACATATATTTATATAAATGTAAAGAGTATAAAGTACATATATTTATATAAATGTAAAGAGTATAAAGTACAGATATTTATATAAATGTAAAGAGTATAAAGTACATATATTTATATAAATGTAAAGAGTATAAAGTACATATATTTATATAAATGTAAAGAGTATAAAGTACAGATATTTATATAAATGTAAAGAGTATAAAGTACATATATTTATATAAATGTAAAGAGTATAAAGTACAGATATTTATATAAATGTAAAGAGTATAAAGTACAAATATTTATATAAATGTAAAGAGTATAAAGTACAAATATTTATATAAATGTAGTCAAAGTAAAAAGTTGTCAGATAAATAAATACTCCAGTAAAGTATAAATACCTAAAACAAATCTAGTTAAGTACAGACAGTAATGAAGTACTTATACTTAGTTACTTCCCACTGTTACCTTTCAGATTGTATCAATGCATAATAATGTAGTTCCTGTTTCATTCATAGTAATAAGTGGAGTTTTAATTTCATGGCCAAATGGTAAGAATGTGTGATGAGAGCGTCCAGAGAGTGGTGAGTGTGATGAGAGCATCCATAGAGTGGTGAGTGTGATGAGAGCGTCCATAGAGTAGTGAGTGTGATGAGAGCGTCCATAGAGTAGTGAGTGTGATGAGAGCGTCCAGAGTGTGGTGAGTGTGATGAGAGCGTCCAGAGAGTAGTGAGTGTGATGAGAGCGTCCAGAGTGTGGTGAGTGTGATGAGAGCGTCCATAGAGTAGTGAGTGTGATGAGAGCGTCCAGAGAGTAGTGAGTGTGATGAGAGTGTCCAGAGTGTGGTGAGTGTGATGAGAGCGTCCATAGAGTAGTGAGTGTGATGAGAGCGTCCATAGAGTAGTGAGTGTGATGAGAGCACCCATAGAGTAGTGGGTGTGATGAGAGCGTCCAGAGTGTGGTGAGTGTGATGAGAGCGTCCATAGAGTAGTGAGTGTGATGAGAGCGTTCAGAGTGTGGTGAGTGTGATGAGAGCGTCCAGAGAGTGGTGAGTGTGATGAGAGCGTCCAGAGTGTGGTGAGTGTGATGAGAGCGTCCAGAGAGTAGTGAGTGTGATGAGAGTGTCCAGAGTGTGGTGAGTGTGATGTGCAGGGGCCTCCAGCTCTCGACCCTCTCATAGGTGTTTAATAATAAAGCCTTGGTTCATCCAGACTCACACTTTGACTGAGATTATGTGCTTCACAGACCGACCCCAGGGCCCTTTAACTTTCATAAAACATAATCCTGGAACACACTTTCCCCATCCATCACTCTGACACCCCCACCCCCCACACCACACATGCACACATGCAGTTCGGCTGCATGTGACAGGTAAAATTCAAGGCTTTTAGGAAATATTAAATCCACTGGAACACTAGTATGTGACGGCGCTTTTCTTCGCCTGTCTGTTCCAGGACGGCACCGTGTGAATTCCAAATGCAGCAGCAGGACAGAGGTGGTAGAAGTACCCACATTCTGTACTTTAAGGGATAGTTTGGTGTTTTTCACATGAATCTGTATGGGATCAGTGTCTTTACTCACAGTGACTTACCCCCGACAGTGTCCTGTGAGCCTGGTTTTGGTCAAAGCGAAAGTAGTCCCGGCAGGTTTCCTGAGGTCAACAAAATAATGTTTTTTCTCAAAACAATATGTGACCCTCCAGCACAAAACCAGTCACTTGGGTCAAATTTCAAAAAATTCAGATTTTATATTTATCTTAAAGTTTATTAAAAATGTTTGTGTGACACTAATTCAACCAATCAGAGGCTGTTTTTCAACATCGCCATAGCAACAAGGGCTTTAGTTTAGTGTAGAAGGCTTTGTTCTGAGGCCTCCCATTGGTTCAAATTTATAATTCTGTAGATTTCTATTTAAGGGTTATCTAGAGGGAATCCCCATCTTTCCAACGGTACCAAACATGACGGGGAAATACCTAACGCCAGCGCCAAGGAAAGTCGTGTTTGGAGTCGAGTTTTGTTTGTTTTAGACTTAATTACTGTCAGAGTCAGTTGTTGTTCTTCCTAAAAGACATGATTTGAAGAAGTTATGCTAGGAATTTAACAAACACTGTGTTCAGGAGACATTTTACTGGGATTTTATCAATAAACTTTAAATTCGATCATTTTGACTCATATAATGTATTTGAGGCTAAAGTTAAAAAAACTGCTGTGACTGAACCACTGCTTTAATGATGGATGAACACACGTGTTTGAATGAGTGATTTATTTACATAACAAAACCGTCAGGGAACAAAAACTTACAGTTTGTGATTGCTCGGAGCTACTTTCTCTCAATAGCGATCAATGTGTGTTGTCACTGTTAACAGCTGTGCACCTGCACGTAGCAGCCGTAAACACTGGCCAACAACTGATAAAAGTAGTTTCAGCTGTTAGCAATGACGACCATTGATCGCTATTGAGAGAAAGTAGCTCAAAGCAAATACGAAGTGTGACTTTTTGTTCTGTGACAGTTTTGCAAAGTAATGCAAATAAATCACTCATTCAAACATGTACTGTTTTGAGAAGAAACATGTTTTACTTTGTTGACCCAAGGAAACCTATAATAATTAAGTCTAAAACAAAGAAAAATCGACTCCAAACACGACTTTCCTTGGCGCTGGCGTTAGGTAGTTCCCCGTCATGTTTGGTACCGTTGGAAAGATGGGGATTCCCTCTAGACAACCCTTAAATAGAAATATATTTAATTATAGATTTGAACCAATGGGAGGCCTCAGAACATTTATATAAATATAAAGAGTATAAAGTACAGATATTTATGAAAAAATATAGTGAGTAAATTAAAAAGGTTACATTAGAAATGGAAAAATAAATACGAGAGTAAAGTACAGATACCTACAGTACAGTAATGAAGTACTTTTACTCAGTTACTTCCTGCCTGTGGAGCAGGAGAATCCCAGTGCCAGGTAGTGAACCTCCACAGAGGTGAGAAATGTGTGATTTGTGAGGAGTTTTAACACTTCACACTTCTCTCTGAGCCCCTGAACGTCCAATTACAACATTCAAACACAGAGAGCAGAGGCTGTTTCCATTCAAAGAAAAGAGGAGGGAATTATTTTCTCTGTGGTATTAGGAGTATTTTACCAGAACCTGGGCAATAATAATCTTAACATGTATGTAAAGACAAAAGTAGCCTGGTGTTCTGCGCATTTCCACTCACTACTCAGACTCAGCAGCAGCAGCAGCAGCAGTACAGTGTTTAATTTGTGTCAATAACTTTAACCATTTAAACTTTCACTCAATTTCGGCCTAAATTTCTAAATAAAGTTAATTAAAATGTTCTTGAACCATTTTAATAACATGCAGTTGGTGTTTGATTATATTATAAATGAAAATATTCATATGATATTAGAGGCAGGTCCTGTTAAATGATGCAATAGATAAAACGTTTGTGGATATTTATTAATGTTTTGATGTGTTTTGGACGACAGATGGACTGTTTTTAAGGTCAGCTACCTCCGCAGATCTGTTTATTTGTTTGTTTGTTTGTGTTCAAGATAACTCGAAAACTTATGGACGGATTTTGATGAAATTTTCAGGATATGTTGGAAATGTGAACAGGAAGAACTGATTTCATTTTGGGGGTGATCGGGGTGGGGGGGGGTCTACCTTGGCGGAGGTCTGTGCTCTCAGAGTGCTTTTCTAGTTTTGTTGGACTATGACTGTGTTTGTTAGAATATGGTTCCTCTGTGGATAATTATGAGACATAAAGTTCAGATCAGCTGTTTGTATTTTGAATAAATGAGTGATTGTGCTGCTGTTTGATCTGACACTGTTTATATCTACTGATGTGTGACAATCTGTGTTCGTCTTCATCTCTGCTGTGGACTGATAATGACCCAATGGAGCAGGGTGGCACCTAAAACATGAAGGGCAGTGGGGCCCGACCACCGGATTTGAGAATGAGATCGATCTAAACACTGGGCACAAAAGTGATCACTTTGTTTTTATTTGTTTACAACTTTGTTTATTTTTCCAGTCTGTTACTAAAATCTCTCCTCCCTCAATTCTCAACAGATTTCTATTCTGTTTTTATGATCTATTGAATGTACGTAGAGTGGGTCGTCCGTTAACCAAAGGGTTGGCAGTTTGAATCCCGCTCTGTCCTCGGACTAGACCACCTCCGCTGTCACTCACACTGGTGTATGAATGAATGTCAGAGGGACTGTAGACACAAAATGGCTGCCACGCGCCTGTCAGTCTGCCCCAGGGCAACTGTGACTACATATGTAGTTTACCACCACCAGAGGGAGCGTGTGAGAGTGAATGAATAATGGATCAATAATTTAAAGCGCTCTGGGTGTGAAAAGCAGTATAAAATTCTAATCCATCATCATCATCATTATTATTATTTTATTATTATTATTTTGTTAATAGTCAGACATCACAGCTGATGAGCACAGGGACATTCAAACCATCTTTTTCATTAAAATATTTTTTTTTCTGATTTCTAATAGTTTGTGCTTTCACTTTTAAAAATCTTTGAACTTCTTGACACAAATGAACCACCATATGACGGCAGCAGCAGCAGCAGCAGCAGCAGCAGCAGCGGTACAACAACACTCTCATGGTCTTTGCCACAGGAGGACTTTTTTTTTTTTTTTTTTTTTCCAGCCACTTCAAACAAATACTCAAGTTGTGACTCCACTTCCCCTTAGTTTTACGACAAAGCACCAGTGTTGGTATAAAACAGGTCATTGGGACCTCCCCAGGACCACTGCAACCTGCCAATATCCACAGAGCCCCCACCCCCCACCCCCTTTGACCAATAACTCCACTCTCACCCATATGTCGTAAACAGCTTAAAACTCTATTAAAAACACAAATACATTTCAGAAACTAAGTAGACATTTTTATAAAACAATATTTCCTGTCTGTAAGTTTGACTGGATGATGATGATGATGATGATGATGATGATGGTGGTGGTGGTGGTTAGTTTTTCTTTTTTTTTTTTCTCCTCGGCAACAAGTTGTGAACATGCATCCTATAAAAGCATCAGTAAAAGACGGTGATTTACTGGGCTGGAAGGGAAGTGATTACGAGTGGCTGATGAGAGCGCAACACAAACCTCTCTAAAGACTGCACCTGCGTGGTAGCGCTGCAGAGTGTGCCAGCTCGAAGTGTATGAAAGCATTTTACTGTGTGTGTGTGTGTGTTTGGATTTCCTATCTTTATGGGGACACTGACATGTTTACACAGTAAAGCAACGAGGACCAAAATTCAGATTCCCCAAAGGGTTAAATATAACAGTAGGTAAAGTGTGTGTGAAGTATGTAAATGATGTCCCCTATAAACACATCGACTTGTTTTTTCTGTAAGTCCCCATAAAGCTTAAAGGAAACAGGTGTAAAGCCAAATGTTTTGAAAATGTTTCCTTTTTTATTTATTTATTTTTATTTCAATTTGTTTCCTTTATTATTATCTATTTTTTAAATTATTTTTAAAAATATTTATTTACTTATTTATTTTACTTTTTTTTAATGTGTTTATGCTCACTACCCAATGGTTATTTTAGTGATGATTACAAACATGGTCCTCATGAGACATAGAAATGAGTGTATGTGTGTATTCCTATCTTTATGGGGACATGGATATGTTTACACAGTCACACTATGGGGACCAAAATTCAGGTCCCCACAAGGTTTAAATATAAATAAAGGTCCCCACTAGTAAAATAGTAATGATATGGTTTTTTCTGGAAGTCCCCATAAAGCATGAGGGAAACAGGTGTAAATCGAAACATGTATTTTTCGAAGGTTTGAAAATATTTTTCATAATTTAAAAAAAAAAAAAAATTATTTTTCAATTATTATGTATTCATTCATTTGTATTTATTTTCAAATGTGTTGTCATTTTTTATTTACATTTACATTTTTTATTTATCATTTTTCAATTCAATTACTTATTTATTTTATTAAAAATATTTTTCATGTATTTTCACATTTTTATCTTTTTTTTATGATTTTATCATTCATTTTAGTTTATTAAAAAAAGCATGTTTACACTCACTACCCAATGGCGACTTCATTACAAACTTGGTTCTCATGAGACACGTAAACAAGTGTGTGTGTGTGTGTTTATACTCACACACTAAATGCAACAGGAATCCAGACTATTAATTCTAACCACAGTGGAGCAGAAATCCATCAATAACACATGACTCCACTCAGAAATTATGTTATTTTAGTTCAAAGAGCAACAAGGTTGGATTCCAGCCATACGACATATTTACACCAGCTGAGAAAAACAATTGGCTTTTCACATTTTTTTTATGATGTATGCTGTATCTCAGTGATTCATTGGCACAATAATGATAATGGTCTAAAACAAACGCCGCCCTTCTTGGATGAATGTAATGAGACTGTCGTGTCGTTTATGAAAGTGGAAAAGGCTGCAGAGTCGTCGTCCCTCAGGTCCTTCACAGCCAAAGGTCCTTCTTGTAACAGTGTCAAGATCTGTTCTTTTTTTTTTTTTTTTTTAAGTGGAAAGCCATTTCCTGACTCCCTTTGTAATGCACATACGTCTGGCACATCACAAAGGAGAGAGAAAAAGGCAAGGGAATAAAGAAATTATATGAAATCACACAGGATGAAAGTTATTGTTGTTGCTGTTGATGTGGGAAAATGACTGGAGCTGTTGCATTATTCATCCCTCATCCAAAAATATCAGAGAAAAGCAGCTTTCAAGGAGGCCTGATTACACTAAATCATGACTAGTAGTCTGCATCAACAACTTCTTCCAGTTGTTCCACCGTTCCTCTCCTCCTTACATCAGCCCTTTCCACACACCCACCTATCTTCCTCATCTTTCCACTGATTCTTCTTCAAACAAACTCTGCTTCTTCTTCCATTCGGACGTTCCTCCACTTCTTCATTTGTCCTGTTCAGAGGTGGAAAGTAACTACCGTATTTTCTACACTAGAAGGTGCTCTGTCAACCAATGGTTCGTTTTTGACGTCTTCTTTTTCTTCATATATAAAGTTAAGCAAAGTTTTAACACAGAACAAAAACACTGTTATTCTGATAAATCAAACTGTTAAAAAGGTCTAAATTATATGATAAAACTTCAAAATTATATGATAAAAAGTCAAAATTCCAAGTCACTAAGCACTATTAGAATGAATCCATGTACTGCACTGTCATTTTTGGAGAAAATTAAAGTATTTTAAGTGCACCTTATAGTCTGGAAAATATGGGAAGTAAAAGTATTTAATTACTGTGTTTAAGTAGACTTTATTTAGGTATCTGTACTTTACTTGAGTATTTTTCTGGCAACTTTATACTTTTACTCCCTACATTTGTTCATAAATATATGTACTTTATACTCTTTATATTTATATAAATATATGTACTTTATACTCTTTATATTTATATAAATATATGTACTTTATACTCTTTATATTTATATAAATATATGTACTTTATACTCTTTATATTTATATAAATATATGTACTTTATACTCTTTATATTTATATAAATATATGTACTTTATACTCTTTATATTTATATAAATATATGTACTTTATACTCTACATTTACATAAATATATGTACTTTATACTCTTTATATAAATATATGTACTTTATACTCTTTATACTTATATAAATATATGTACTTTATACTCTACATTTACATAAATATATGTACTTTATACTCTTTATATAAATATATGTACTTTATACTCTTTATATAAATATATGTACTTTATACTATATATTTATATAAATATATGTACTTTATACTCTTTATATAAATATATGTACTTTATACTCTTTATATAAATATATGTACTTTATACTCTTTATATAAATATATGTACTTTATACTATATATTTATATAAATATATGTACTTTATACTCTTTATATAAATATATGTACTTTATACTCTTTATATAAATATATGTACTTTATACTCTTTATATAAATATATGTACTTTATACTCTTTATATAAATATATGTACTTTATACTCTTTATATAAATATATGTACTTTATACTCTACATTCTCAGGATTGACTCATTATTTTTTCAAACTAATCATTTAAAATCTCATAATTATGTATTAACATGATTTTTTTAATCTCATAATTATGTTGGGGTTTTTAATTTATTTTTTTTATTCTGTTTATGACTTGAATTTGTCCTAAATGTTCTGTCCATACCCACTAACCTCAGTACCATGACCCAGTAAAACACATCATTTACACACACACTCACTTTTCAAGGCTTTATTTTTTTTTATAATTGTTTCATGTTTCTGTTTTTTCTGCTTAAATACGTATTATTTCATCCATAGATAAAAAATAAAAATGCAGTTTTACTTTTTACTTCATGACAATTGATCAGTTGTACTTTTTTTTACTTTTACTTTTACTTCAGTAAAGGAGTTGAATCAGTACTGGTACTTTTTCCACAGCAGTAGTTGTACTTGTACTTCAGTACTTTAACCACCTCTGGCTTCTTCTTCCATTTCTTCATCTCTGTCCTGTTTCTGTTCACACTCCCCATCTCTTGCTTTCATCACTCTGTTTCCATCTTTCCAGGTACAGGACGGATGCAGCAGTCACTGGGACCTTTTAAAAATGTCACTTCTGACAGCGTAGATGAGACACTCTAACCCTCTGCTGATTTATCCTTCCAGAGCGCCGCAGTAACTTTGTTAACGTCTCTCATCAGCCTATTAACAACACTAGAGCGTGGCCAGGAAACAGGTGCTGGGAGAGTTTTACTGTCCGTCACCTCAGAGGCAGGAGCTAAATGTGTGCTGTCCAACTCACAACTGTGGTACCATGGGCCGACAGGAGCAGGAAGTATACTGACCAACGATCAGATGCATGGACGAGGACAGTAGAAGAAGAAACAAGCTCTAACACACAGTCTGTCATGAAGTGGAGAGAGGGCCCCGGTGTTGAAGGGAAAAATAATTTAATAACAAAGAAGAAAACCTGGGGGTTGGTCAGCCAGAGTCCGTGGTGGTGGAAGAAATGTCCAGGTTATGGAAGTGACAAACTGAATAGTCCCGCACCGGCAGCTGGAAGCTTCAGTTCTGCAGATCAACAAAGACTTGCAGCTGCACGGTGCGGGGCAGGTGAATTTTGATGAGCACTGGGGGACGGGTCGTGACAGAGTCAGAGTTGGGCTCAAAAATAGACGATACTCTGTCATGTATATGCGCCCACAAGGCGACACATAGCTACGCATCGGCCGCTATTATGTGGCAATGTGTGGGAAAACGCGTCCTCTCAACTTCTGATACGCGACGTGCGGATCTGCACAGTACCTTGCGTTGTCGGTGCAAATATTGTACATTCTTTCATGTATTTGTTATATTCATATGTAAGTATCTCAATTGGTCAGCTGAGCTAAGAGCTAGGCTACGACCTGGGGAGGTAGCAGAGATAAAAACTATTAGAAGAAAACACAAAGTTGTTTGGGAACAAACTGAACTTTAGCCACGAAACAAGGACTAAGAACTGATATAAACCAAGACACACGTCAGAGGAGAAGGAACCAATGAGGAGCTGACCACTAACTGAAGCTCCACCTGTGGGCGGGGAGAAAGACTTTGGAGTAACATGTTACTGGGTTTAATGTAAACAAAGGGACGATGACTTTTGGCTAAAGATCAGCGCTGATCAATTATGTATTTTACATGTGATGGAAATAAACCACAAGAACCTGAGACCTTGACGATCCAGACCTCCTCATTGGCTCAACTCAAGTTAATCCTGAATCAGAACCTAGTTGGGGGGGCTTTAATCACTCCAGATTACAGCACGTAGAAGGATTCCAAAAATGTCTGAACAGGAAGTGAAGCTGCGAAGTGAGTATTAGAAAATACGGTCATTTGTACGACACGACAACTGCAGACACGTGGACGCAGTGGGGAAGTCCCTAGCATTGACCCAGTGACCTTTAACCTCTTGGGTCGACAGTAGGTCCAACTCTCGGGGTGGGGGGGTGACATCATTTGTAAGGTTCAGATTTTGTCTTGTATTGTTTGACTTAAATACAAACACAAACATGTACCAGTGTGTGAGAGGCGTCCCATGAATGTCTGGGAAAAGAGAGAGAGAGAGAAAAGAGCAACGATGCAACATCCCATCTGAGGTGACTGTCAGCAGAAGTGTGCTGGTCCTATTTTTGACTTGCATGCCCTTATGTTTCAATTTTTTGAGCTGATGGTACTGTAAATTTCTCCTTGGAGATCAATAAAGTATCTATCTATCTATCTATCTATCAGGGCAAAGTCACCTTTGAAAACACCAGAGCAGAAGCCCCGTCCAGAAAAGCCCCCGTCCAGAAAAGCCCCCGTCCGACAACAAAAAGGTCAGAGCTTCAGAACACAGTCCCAGAAAATAAGTTTTTTTTCACGATAACGTAAAGAAGCAGTGACCTTAAAGTTTGATACGACCCCGTCTGCCTGTTTAGAACCAGAGGAGGAAGTGAAGTCTCGGTTCCTGCTGAGACTTTACACACACATCCTGCGACTCCAGCGCTCGTACAGTATACACACACAGCTCAAGGAAACGTCGACTGAATCTCAATGTTTTGTCATTTTTCGTTAATTCATCCCCTTCCTCAGAACTGTCACTCAGGCCACATTTCATTTCCGTTCATTTTTTAAATTTTTTTTTCATGCTGCTCTCATTACTTTGCCACTGCTCTGAATGTGTCTGCCTTCCAGACTCTCACTCTTTTCACCAATCTCCTCTTTGTTTTCAGTTTCTTCGTGTAAAATTACAGCTTTAGGTGGATTTTCTGTAATAAAAACCAGTGATAGAACTCAGCTACTTTTACTCAAACATTATAAAAGCATCCACATTTTCAAAACTTTTTAAAAAATACACGTTTGGCTTTTTTTTTTTTTTTATTGTGACCTTTGACCTTGAGTTTTCAAATTATCAATATTGCAAAAGGTCAAAGGTCAAGGTCGTATTTAGCAAAAAGGTCAAAATCATATTATTGGCTCTAATTCAACAACAGGTTGTCATAGAAACTTGAGATTGGCATAAAATATGGGCGGGGTTAAACATTCTGTGAATACTAGTTTTTATTTTGTAAATGTTTTAGTTACCAGTGACTGTTTGGGTCTTTATGAGTTAAATGAAATAAAGCTTACAAAAAAAATTAGCTGTTGAAAGGATGGTAGTAAAACTGAAAACAGGCCTGTTGTCCTGAGGTCATGAAAAATAGTTTGTTTGTCATAGGTTTGTTAAGACCATATGTGACCCACCACCACCAAACCAGGCATAAGTCGCGCTGAGCCGTTCAGAGCTACAGCCAAATTTAGGCTGGAAGGTGATTTGTTATTAGTGTTTACACCTTATCAAAAAACGGTACCTTAACACCTCTATGTTCACTTCCTGTGGTCATTACATTGAAATCCAATCAATAAAGGTGTTTATTGAGTCAATTATTTAAGCGGTGACAAAAGTTCAGGTATTGCTGAGCAAAGACAAAGACGACTTCCACCTCTTTTCGCCGAACAAAACGATCTCCGTTCCGTGGGTAAACACCCAAGTGTTTGGTACGAGGTAAAAGCTTATATTGAATGTTCTGTCCAATGGTGTAAGCCAAATGATTATAATACGTCACACTTCTGTCCTATTATTATAATATATAAAACTTCTGTGACATGTCCATCAGAGTGTCCTTTAACATCTGTCAACAATTTGTGTCAATCGGATACAAATTATTATGCGTTGCTAAGGACTTCCTACCCCAAAACAGTCCAAAACTTTAACGGACAATATCTAAAAATATGCAAATTGTAAAATATGTCCAAATGTGGATATTAAAATGACCATAACTTTGGTTCTACTTGTGATAGAAACATCATTTTTTCACCATCTTAAACCTTAGTTTCCACTCTACCAAGATACACACATAACTCTGTTTGGATTTACACACACTTATGCCTGGTTTACTGGTGGTGGGTCACATATAGAATATGATACTTTGCTGCAGGTTAAATTATTGACAGTTCATAAAGTAGATGAAATGAATTCAACCCTAAACATGTGCAGAAGTCAAATGCCACATACGCATCAACACAACAGTGAAATAAATGAAAACACAAGGTGGTAAACTAGTGAAAAAGCTTCATATTAATTCATAAAAACACAAAACTCTACCAACAACCAAAACCAAAACTGTTTAACAACCTCTGATCCACTAATTCTATCAATATATATAAATAATACATGTTAAATACAGGTTTTTATCTTTTCATGGTCATCAGATATGACCCATTTGGACATTTAGAGACTCTGTAGTTACCATGGAAACCCCATCGTCTCCTACAGCTTTAATTCATCAGTAAAACCCACGGAGTTTAATAAAAGACTCTGGTTTTATGTTCAGTTTTTTGCTAAAAAAGTTCATTTTTCTTCATTTTTCTGTGTTTCTGATAGAATTACCCTTTAATGAACATCTACATGATCAGTGAATTAAATATAGATTTACACAAAAAAAAAATACAATCAATCAAAAGTTTATTTATATAACGACTTAAAAGAAGACCAAAATGTTTTACATCTAAAACAGAAGTAAAACACAGGATGAAAAAAACAAATATCATTAAAAAATGTTCCTGATAAGACAATAAAACAATAAGGTACAGATTAAAAAAATAAATAAAAAAAGATCACCAGTTTAACCTAAAAGTGGAACAGTACTGTTGGTTCAAATCCAAAATAAGGAAGATAACTTTCTAATCAGTGCAGATAAATCAGTCACTGGAATCTTAAAATAAGACAGAATCATGGAAAGGGGAACTTTTTATAGAGATATAAGAATTGATTTATAGATAATAGATCTGGACATCTGGAATTTTCACTTGTTCTGTTGTCAGATTTATTTATTTATTTGAATATTATTTCATTTTTTTCTTCAATTAAGCAAAAAAAAAAAAAAAAAAACATCTTGAATTAAACAAACAAAAGTTCCTCTTTATGTGATTATCATGTTTTAAGTGTGATCAGATATTTGGACATGAAAAAAGAAAAATAGATTTGGTCACATTTACATTTTTGTTGTGTTTAAAGGTTATAAACAGCAACAAATGAAATAATAATAATAATAATAATAATTTGGGAAGTGCCACAGTAATGCTGTGTTTTATCCCAGTGTTCAATCTAACACTATAGTGTCTATATGTGTCCACACTATACAGTTTAAAATTAACACTTTAGAAAGTGTTAAAAAAGATAACTCTGTCCAAAATCATCCTCTAACAACATCGTGACCACGCCAGTTTGTAGACCCCCCTAAAAACAACATATTTATATTTAACACTGACACTAATATTTACTGTGTGGGTCTTTATGGGTTAAACACATGTTGTGAATAAGACTCTCATATATTTGACCTTTGACCTTCACAGTGTTATATCAGTTGTTCTTATTTCTCCTCTTCTTCTTCTCTTTCTGCCTGTAATTACTTTATATTATATTTACTGCAGTAACTGTGGAAATTCCCCATGGTGGGATGAATCAACTCTTATCGTATTTACCAGTAAATATTTACACATATGGATTATACATATCACCTCTGGAGGAACTAAAACTACAGTTGGAGGCTCATGGGGTCGACTTCATTACACAGAATTATGCCACCGTTACAGTAAAACTAAAACACTAACAACAACTGCACCGTACGACAACTGAACTGACATGGGGAGTTATTATATATATATATATATATATATATATATATAAATATATATATATCACAGGGTTAATAATGTTTAAACACAGATAATTATTGATAAAACCGTCATTAACTGTTTAATTTGGTCTGATCTTGATGCATTTTCAAGATGCATTTTTTTTAACTTAATGTTTGTCATCTACCTGTTGTTGCTCATGTCACTCAGGTTAGCTAGCGGATGCTGCTCATATCACTCAGGTTAGCTAGCGGATGCTGCTCATATCACTCAGGTTAGCTAGCGGATACTGCTCATGTCACTCAGGTTAGCTAGCGGATGCTGCTCATGTCACTCAGGTTAGCTAGCGGATGCTGCTCATATCACTCAGGTTAGCTAGCGGATACTGCTCATGTCACTCAGGTTAGCTAGCGGATGCTGCTCATGTCACTCAGGTTAGCTAGCAGATGCTGCTCATATCACTCAGGTTAGCTAGTGGATGCTGCTCATGTCACAAGGTTAGCTAGCGGATACTGCTCATGTCACTCAGGTTAGCTAGCGGATACTGCTCATGTCACTCAGGTTAGCTAGCGGATGCTGCTCATATCACTCAGGTTAGCTAGCGGATGTTGCTCATATCACTCAGGTTAGCTAGCGGATGTTGCTCATATCACTCAGGTTAGCTAGCAGATGCTACTCATATCACTCAGGTTAGCTAGCAGATGCTGCTCATATCACTCAGGTTAGCTAGCAGATGCTGCTCATATCACTCAGGTTAGCTAGCGGATGCTGCTCATGTCACAAGGTTAGCTAGCGGATACTGCTCATGTCACTCAGGTTAGCTAGCGGATGTTGCTCATATCACTCAGGTTAGCTAGCAGATGCTGCTCATATCACTCAGGTTAGCTAGCGGATGTTGCTCATATCACTCAGTTTAGCTAGCAGATGCCTCTTCAGATGGCCATGCCTTTTTTTTTTCATCAAAGGTGAATTATTTCCACACATGCGATGTGTGTGTGTCACTCTCTTTAGTTTAGTCAGACCCACCACCCCCTGTTTTACCTGTCGCAGCCATGTCTGCTCTGGTTTAGGTCTGACTGCTCTGTGTTTGCGCACCGAGAGAGAGAAACGATAACATGCGGCTGGTCGACTCCTCCAAATTTAAGTCGACTTGTTCTACGGGAGTCAACATTTCTGTTCATGCCATAATATATACACAAATAAATACAAAATTTTGGGGGCGGCCATGCCTCAGTTGGTAGAGTGGGTCATCCAGTAACTGAAGGGTTGGTGGTTCGAATCCCACTCTGTCCTAGTCAGTCCGTTGTGTCCTTGGGCAAAGACACTTCACCCTCCTGCCTCCAGTGTCACTAACACTGGAGTATGAATGTTTGGTGGTGGTCAGAGGGGTCTGCCCCAGGACAACTGTGGATACATATGTAGTTTACCACCACCAGAGGGAGCATGTGAAAGTGAATGAATAATGTGAAGCACTTTGAGTGGCCAAAAAAACACTATATAAATCCATTGTATTCTTAAAATAATCAAATTGACTGTAACTACTGCTCACACGTTCATTGCGCCGTCGACGCTCAAACATTGTTCAGTTGAGCTCGAACACTGACATGTGACTAAAGCAGACGATCATTTCACACACACACCCAGTGACCGATCAGGCATTTATTGATGCACTTTATGACTAAACACAGATCCTTCCTCTTGCTCCTTCTCTTCACCACTTTTTTGCTTCTGCTTGCCGTCAGAGCAGACAACAAATAAGTAAAGATGTCATGTTAATGTGCAGGAGCGTTACAGAAGCGCCTGGCCTCCACACACAACGGGAGGAAGTTATTTGCTGACAAATGGGATTTGGTGCCGGGCCTCAGCAGCATTAACTGCTGCCTTTTATTGGTTGAAGGAGCACGATAGCACGGTGGTTTTGTTCTCTATGCCTCTCTGGCAAAGTGGGTGATGTTGTAGGAGCGAAGGCGTTTGGTCACGCAAAGGTGGCGGGCGCTGTTAAACAGATGGAAGGAGAGTGGCAATGGACGGCAGATGGAGAAGACATCATGAAGGGAGAGCGGAGGAATGTTCTGCACTTACCCATGTTCCAGCTCACACACACACACACACACACACACACACACACCACTGCAAAACATTTAAATAAAAGTTTTTAAAGATTTACATTTGAAAATAATCATGTGCATTGGTTCCACATGTTTTCTGAAAAAATATATATATTCATGTTAGTTAAAAATGATTCATTTTTGTTGAATAAACATGATTTTTTTTTCTCATTTAAATCTACCATGTTTATTTCATGCTTAGTACACTGAAAAAAGTAAGATATTGAATCCACTTTAAAAAAAAAAATGTCTTCAATAGGTCACACATAAAAACATATAGTTGAGTGAATCAAATTAAATTACATTTAAATAACCCTCACCCTCAGCAATTTAATTTGGTTCACTCAACTAGGTTTTTATGTGTGACCATAAAAACTCAAAATAATGAGATAAAAAAAAGTCAAATTACAAGATAAAAAGTCAAATAATGAGATAAAAAGTCAAATCCCCAGTAATGAAGCACTACCAGAACTGATCCGTACATCAGGTACACTGTGTTTTTGTAGAACTAGATAATATGCAGTAACAATACTTCAACATGTTTGTGCTGCAGTAATTCTCATATGAACCAATAGGGGGCAGTCTAATACAATAAAGTAAAGGACAGTGGTCCATGTTTAAACCTGTCCAGCTCTTGTCATAACAGCCATTAATTGTCTATTTTAAAGTGTCACATTTAGATGAACTCATTTATACTTTACTGATCACCAGTGACTGATGTTTTATCCTTTTTCTTTGTTATTTTTGCACATTTTTTGTTCAGTTAGTTGATTATTTTCTTCATATTTGTCCATTTTCTTTCTTATCTGGGTAACGTCTGATCATTTTGTTGATTGTTTTATTCATTTTTCTCCACTTTCTTGACTATTTTGCTCATTTTTACTTGATTATTTTGTTCATTTTCCTCCACTTTCTTTATTTGTTTGCTAATTTTTTTGTTAACTTTGCTGATTATTTGCTTCATTTTTTTGCAAATCTGCTGATTTTCCTTCACTTTTTTGCCATTTTCATCATTCACGTTGATTCTTTTGGTTAAATTTGTGGCTCATTTCTAAATATGATTTAATTTACTCAAAAAGGAGTTAGAGGAAGTATTTAATCCCATCCCTTCTCCACAAAACAGTCTGTTGTTTAGCTGCTTATTAACATAATATATGAAAAATGAAGTCCCTTGAATCAGTTCACGTCCTTTATCATCTTCACATACACATACATACATGCCTATATTGACATACACAGAAAGTAAAAAATAAATATATATACATATACTGTAAAGCTCAATTATTTAATCACAACTTGTTTGTATGATTTAATTCCATTTACCATAATGCTGTTAAACAGATGTTAATATTGATGTTTTATTCATTTAATAAACATGTTACTGATCCTTTAAATGACCTGTTGATGTCAGGTTTTACTTACAACCTTATAATGACACACAAACACGTGTAGTTATGCATTTTAAAAAGCTAAATGCAGGCTTTTTTTTTGTATAAATTCACAATGACACACATACGACCTGTGAAAACCTGCAGAAAGAATATTACTGCATAAGAAAAATAAATAACAAATCAGCTAATGTTACATTTTCTGAATAAAAAAATGCTTTAATAAATCATAACAGCAGTTATATATGTGCATATACGCTGCTGTAATCAGCTTTGACAGGGTGCTATGATTACACACAGTTACATTATCTATTAAAAATAACTCACAGCGTCACAATCATTTCATGAGAAAAGGGAAAAATATTTTATTATTACAGCATATTGAGCAATAATCTATATACGTTTGACTTTATTTCCATTCAGTAATGCCATCTGTACTGTGATCTTTTTTTCCTCTCTGTCTTAAATATAAATATATGGAGGAGGGTTGGACTAAAAATTTTCCACAAAATACACAAAAATACAGTAAGAAACTCAAAATATGCAGAGAATAAATACACAAAACATTCAAATTTCCAAAAAAATATATCATAAAAGCACTGAAACACTCAAAACAGTTTCAAAAATTATTGTAAAATACAGATAAAACGCCAAAAATATAATAAAATATCCAAAACATATGAGCATATATGCAATTAACATGTTTATTCAACACCTTCAACAGTTTAATTACATTAAAATGTTTAATTAGATTCATCATAACAATGGATTAATGGGTGTTAATGTGTTAATTGTAAGTTTAACAAACATCACAATGGTCAAACTTTTATTTTTACTTCAGCTGTTTTAGTTACATTTAGGGGAAAATTATTCACATTGTCATTACATTAGTGTGTGTGACCTTTGACCCCATGACAAAAAGCAGCACAAACAATTACAAATGTCTGACATGTGTTGAATGAAAAGTGACTGTTTTGGGGAATTTGTTGATTATTTTGTTCAGTTTTGTTCTTTTACTTGATTATTTTAGTAATTTTGTTGATTGTTTCCAACATTTTTGTCCATTTTCTTTGTAAATTTGCTCATTTTTTGTTCCTTTCGTTGTTCATTTGCTTCATGTTGTTGATAGTTTTATTCACATTATAATCCCATTTTCATTACTAACAGGAAACAAACGGAGGAAAATGTTGTTATTTGTTCTTTACTTTCACCCGACATCGACCCCAAACAGAATGAGGCATGAACCCCTTTTTTTGAGAAATGCTCCATTTCATGTAAAAAAAGAGTTTGATGTGGAGGAAAATATGACGGTGGGGGGTGGGGGGAGAACAACCATCCTGAGAGCTGCTGTGGGACAGGATGAGTGAAAGTGTAGGTGGGGATGTGGGGGCTCTGAAACCACAGCAGGTAGGTAACAGTGACAGGTTCAAGCCCCCCCTTTACCCCCCTCAACCCCTCCCATCACTGTATGGACCCAACATCCTGTCTACCAGCACACACACTAACACACAGACAGACAGACAGACAGACAGGCGGACTCACAACAAGACAACAGCTCCAGAGGTAAGGACCCCCACCAGACTGAAACAGGTTAAAAATAACATATGGACGCATTATTCTGTTATTTAGGTACAAAATAGAAGCGCAGGAAACGTGCGCAGCCTTGGATTAAATGAAAAGTGATTATTTTGGGTCATTTTGGCTCGATTTGTTGATTATTTTGTACGTTTCTGTCTATTTAGTTGATTATTTTCTTCATTTTATTGATTGTTTTATACATTTTTGTCTGTTTTCATTGTTATTTTGATAATTTTTGTTCATTTAATTGATTATTTTCTTCATTTTGTTAATTGTTGTCTTCATTTTTGGCCATTTTCTTTACTACTTTTGTAGTTTTGCTCATTTTTGTTCATTTACTTGATTATTTTGTCAATTTTTTCCATTTTTGTTGATTATTTTGGTTATTTTGTTCAGCGTTTTGTACATATTTGTCCGTTTTCTTTGCTATTTTATTCATTTTTGTTCATTTAGTTGATTATTTTGTTCATTTAATTAATTATTTTCGCCATTTTTGTGCACTTTGTTGATTAGTTTGGTCATTTTGTTGATTGTTTTGTTCATTGAATTGATTATTTTGTCTGTTTCTCTTCATTTTGTTGATTTTTGTTGATCATTTTGTACATTTTTGTATATTTCCATTGCTATTTTGCTCATTTTTGTTCATTTACTTGATTACTTTGTTAATTCTTTCCACTTTGTTAATCATTTTGTTCATATTTGTCACTTTCTTTACTATTTTGCTTGTTTTTGTTCATTTTTGTCCACTTTGTTGATCAGTTTGGTCATTTTGTTGATTGTTATTTATATATTTACAAAATAATACATAACATGGAAAACCTGGGAAAAAAATGCTAGAAACGTAAAAAAAAAAACAAAAAAACAACAACAACTAGTATTGTAATTTGGTCCCACTTGTAGTTTTGCTTTTTTCTATCCCAGTAGCTTTTTGACACTTGTTCCATGAACAAAACTTAGTAAAAACAATAAATAAATAAAGGAAAACAGTTGAATTTGTCTGAATATTTCAACTAAACCATCCGTTCAGAAGGCGTCAGGGGTTAAAGGGTTAACTGGGATTCGGCCTCTGGGTCTTTTGTGCAAATTCACCAGAGCTCTGTTCCTGTTTATTAATAATCCCTGCTAGTCTTCTGTTCTGTCACTCAGTGATATTGGAAGAGGAGTGTCGGCCATTACAGGCTTGGCAGCTGCTGTGAGCTGCAACACTGATACTCTGTGGGAGTCAGATTATCCTGCAGAATGATGGCGGCTGCAGGGGACTGAGGGCAGGGCCAAAGGGCAAGGCATTAACTCCACCGCTCTGACTTTACCCACAACTAGAAAGAACACAGTAATACTAGAGGCACAAGTGCAAAAGGAAAGAGGCCACCTACAAAATTTGATATAAGAAACATTAAAAGTGATTCAGTAAAGATTAAATACCACTGTGTTCCAGGACACATGAGTCATGTTTGAGTCACATCTGTCACACATTCAAACAGAAAAGTCCAATAAAGTCACCAGAATAATAATAATAATCATTAAAAGAAATTAACTATAAAATATAAGGACAGGAAATTGTACAAGTTAATAAAAGAAAAGTCAGAGAATGAACCTATAGTTCAGTGTGGATGTAATAAATAAATAAAATGAAACTAAATCACTTACCACAGGAAGTAGTAATTTCCTCAGGGGGATTTTTTTTGTTGCAAGATTTATCTGTATTTCCTCATCTAGATTAGATTACATTAGATTAGATTCAACTTTATTGTCATTGTCCGTGTACAAATACAGAGCAATGAAATGCAGTTAGCATCCGACCACAACTACAGAGCATGATGAGAGTGAACTATACACATATACATACACACACATATATATATATATACTCCCAAGATCCTGCAATGCATGTTTGTCCTGTGTAGGGGACGAAACCTTCACAGTTTTACTTTAAAATTCTGTCCATTTCAAATGACATTCCATAAAAATGTAATTCTGAATAAATAAAAATATTTTTTAAAAATGTTTCTGAAAAAAACTATTGCAATGTGTGTGTGTGTGTATATATATATATGTACATACATACAACAGTGCAAAAATAGAAAATAGTGCAGTATAGCACAAATAATATTGCTGTGACTAGCTACATAAAATACAGATGAGTATATATTTGTGTATATAATAAAATTATTAATTATGACCAGTTTAGGGCTGACTATCACCTCCTGTATTACACTGCTAAATGAAATGTTGTTATATTTCCAAGTTGTTCTACACTTATCTATCACAAACTGTCCTCGCTGTCTTCATTAATCCTGTCTAAGCAACAACAACAAAAAAGAAAAACCACAACTTGTATATAATTACAAATTTCTAAAGTGGTGAGGATGTGCTGGGAAAATGCCATCATGTGTAAATGTAAAAATGTTGGGGTTTACATGTCATCTAATCTCCTCCAATTGTTCAGTGTTTTGACAGTGAAAATAGAGGCCTGTGTGATATGAAACCCAATGAAAACCACAAGCATGTTGTTGCACAAAATGTTCTGCAGCTCAAAGAAAACGAAAATTAGGCTCCATGACTTCTAAACGAATTAGACAAACGCTTTTCTTCTTCTTCTTCTTCTTCTTCTTCTTCTTCTTCTTCTTCTTATCTCTCACATAATGAGCTCAGAGCTGCGCGCGCCCCTCTGCTCTCCTTTTATTATTTAGTCTTAAAAACTCCGGGAATATAATACAAACGCTTTAAGAATTCACTGCTGCAATAATAATAATAATAATAATAATAATAATAATAATAATAATAATAATAATAATAATAATATATGTGTGTATTAAAATGTGATTGTTTTCCGTCAAGTGCATTAAACTACTCTGCGCATGCGTATCATAATTATATAATCGAATATTTTATAAGAAAAATTAATTCACCATTTATTACTACTAAATTGTTTAAAATATAATACTTTTGTGCGATTTGGACACATCATGATTTTCAGTTAACTTCGTGTCACATTGTCACTCGTGTCTTGCAGTTTTCTGAAGGACACAGTTTGTTGTTTGCGCATGCGCCCAATAGGCGGCGCTGCAGACCTGCATTCTGCACCAGAGCTGCAGCTGTAACAGTAAAAACCCTGGGAGTCCTCAGCGCTGGACACATGAGTGTGAGTGTAAGTGTGTGTAAGTGTGTGTGCTTTTACACATTTAAGATAAAACTTACTAACTTTGTCTTTAGTTTGTTTTTATAATGATCATTAGAAATAAACAGGAAAAAATAACTGAAGAATCCGAAGCGCAGTAGGAGGATATCTAATATCATCTGTAGCATATATATATATTTATTTATTTTTTAAACTTTGATTTAAATGCCAAAAAATGTCTTTCTGTCCATACATCTCGTGTGTTTATATGGAAAATATGACAAATTGCGCATTTTCGTTGAAATTGTTTGCGTGCGTAAAGTCACTTCTCTGCGCTTTTGGCAGGAAAAAAAACCCTGCACATTAAACATTAAACATTTAAGTAGTTATCTTGTCTTGATTGAGTGGTATCTTCGGCTACACAAGCCGCAGTGTAATTAAAGAGTAGACAAATGAATCTCATAGAGTCTGTCGCTTTTCATAGACCCAGTGTCAGAGATGGAGAAATGATAATCATGTCAGAATGAAACATTAAAAAACTGATTTATCTCCACGCAAATACAAATGTCAAATCCTTGCATGGGTTGATTTCACTGTGTAAATAATATAGAATAAAAGTTCAGTAGTAACTTTAGTAAAAAAAAAAAATCTGTCTTGGCAAAAATAAGTGACGTTTATTAAAAGTTTTGATTTAATTTAAGGGAAAATGATAATAAAGAGGAAGGAGAAAAAAAGAGCAGCTTGTGTCTGGGCATTAACCATTTAGTTTGTATTTATTCACTATTACTGTTGATCTCAAGGCGTTTTCTGTCAAAAAAACCCCCTCAAAATTGTTTTACTCTTACCACAATGAAATAAAACCATTTAATGTGGTGGCTCGTGCATGTGCCTCCATTTTCGTAAATGGGATCTATGGTTTCAGGAAAAAAAAATCTTGTAAGCTGCTCAAGTATCCAAAAGAAAAGCACGTTTTTTGTGTATATATATATGTGTGTGTGTGTGTGTGTGTGTGTGTGTGTGTGTGTGTGTGTGTTCTGAAAAGCATGGAGTTTTTTGGGGGGAAAGAAAAAGGATCAGGGTTTCCTCTTGCGCTTCCAAACATGTTTCCAAAAAGAAGGTATCAGGTTTGGCTGGATGGTACCGGCAGAGGTGTCAGGAGGCAGATTGGGCCGAACACGCTTCTCTTACCAGGTCTGCAGCCCCTAGTTGCTATCCAAACACAAATAAACAGAGGAGGAACATTGGAGTTAATGGTAGAAGGAGGGGGGAAGGCGTGTCGAAGGGCGGGCTGAACGCACTGGATCCCCGAAGCCCTAAAAAAGTGATCGTCCGGCGCGTACGCACACTTCCAACCCGAGCTCCGGACGGGACTCCCACGCTGCTTCTGCTCCTCCAAAGACTTCTTCTTCTTCTTCTTCGTCTTCTTTTCTTACAACTTTTCACAACTTGTTCCATCTCTTGCAAAAAAAAAAGAAAAGAAAAGAAAAGAGAGGTCCGACTTTGGCTGCATGACTACATGAAAGTTTCATGGACTTGGAACCTGGAGAACTTTTTAGCGACGCTTTATTGGAGCTCGTCGCCTCTATAGTTACTGTGGATTACTGACATACCGCAGGACCTTTGGCAGCTCTTTATTGGGGTAAGATTGTGTTTGGCAGCGCATCTGTCAGTCTGTGCACATGAGGGAGTAAAGCCAACCCAACTACCAAGCACTGCTGCACTCACTGCAACTTTTACGCGCGTCAAAAACTGTTTAGAACAAAAACAAAAACACACGATCTGTTAAATTAAGTCTTGTTCCTAGAAGAGGAGGTTAGTGTTGGTGGTGATAGGAGGGTTTTTTTTGGGGGGGGGGGGAAGCAGGGGTCTTTGCGTCTTGACGATCACCAGCTGGAGGTCATAGTTCACCCATGTTTTTACATCACAGCTCTGTGTCCGCAGCCGCGTGCGCACAAGACTTGTCACGACTTATAGAAACGTAAAAAAACTTTCAGCCAAAAAACAGAAACTGACAGGGATTTAAGGAATATGACAAGGCACTTACTTACTATAGTCTGCTGTCAGGGTTTAAGTCAGGTCCAAAGGTTCTTATAGAGAAGAGAGGAACAGGTTGAACACAGTTGTACACTGCACTACACACACACACACACACACACACACACACACACACAAATGAGCAAAAAAAGAACAACAAGTGCTTGCATGGTGATTTATGTTGCACCTGCGCAAAATCAACCTTATCCCCAACAGAAGGGAAAGATTTTTTCTTTTTTTTTTCTCTCTCTCTCCCTCTTTCCAGTAAAGTAAAGTAACGACCTGACTGAAATAACCAAACAGCCCTGGAGCTACCGTGTGAGCAGGACTGTCACTCTTCAACCCTCTTCTCCTATAGTGTGAATAATACCTTAATCTCCAAGACGTGTCAACTTTCACAGCTTTAAAATATTATAGAATAAGAAATTAATTCAGACCAATGAGGCCAGAATTGCTTTAAATCTATAATATATGATATAAACACAGATAGTTTTTCTTGTTTCTTGAAGGTCAGTTGAATGTGGTTCAGCAGTTTTTTTGGCTCCACTCCAGTCTCGCTTTACCCCCTTCCAAAAAAAAAACCGAGTCCCGGTCGGGTTAGAAGGTTGTAGTTTACACCGTGGACTTTTCCGTCCGTGGGAAAACATAAGCTGTCATCCTCATCCATCGGTGCCAAACGCGCACATTTCTCGCACCGTCAGCTCCTTTATTTATGCAGCATTATGGAGCTGCCTTGTCATTATTTTTACGCATACATTGTTGGGTGGAAAAGTAGGTTAAATTCACTAAAGGATATTTCCTGCCACAAAGTAAAAGTCACCTTACACAAAACATTAGACATGAAAGAAAACAACCTGTAAGTTTAGAGAACAAATGACAAAGTACCAGTGTCTGGAAAATAAAGTAGCTTCTATATGTGCAGCTAAAAAAACTAAAAAGCACTTCCATTTCCAACGCAGATAAAAGCAGCTTTTCTTGTGGTTAATAGTTTGGGTTTGTGTGTTTTAGTCTGACTCATGCTCATGCACTTAATAATACATTCGATCAGTGTTTGCCAGTTTTTTCAGGGACTTTAAAGAGAAAAAAGAAGAAGAAGAAGCTGCAAACAGAGCAAATGTTTTGCAACAAAACCCTAAAAACACTCATATATCCTATAAAATGTTTAACTTTAATTCATAGAGATCTGGATTTTTTTAAATTCTAAGTACTAATCATTTCCACGTGAGGAGTTTTACACCCGTTTAATTTAATTAAAGTTTCCATGCATGATCTGTTTTGT
Source organism: Siphamia tubifer (assembly GCA_020466265.1). NCBI lineage: Eukaryota > Metazoa > Chordata > Actinopteri > Kurtiformes > Apogonidae > Siphamia > Siphamia tubifer. The sequence goes on along the minus strand of CM035798.1, from coordinate 53,311,337 downwards.
CATCTCTGTTTTAAAAGACAAAGTCTGATTTAAAATTAAATTACGACCAAAAATAATTCAGCTGTTAATGGGGCTACAATTTAATCATCAATAAAATTAGTTTAAGGGAAACTATTCCAGCACCTCTTCTCTTTTTACGTCGCTTTATGGAGGTTTTTTATTCACCTATTGACATCCATAATTTCTAATAAATCTAATAATGTTGAATTATCAGGAGGGGGAAAATCCTATTATAGAATATTTAATGCATTGCAGGTGTAATAGTTGTACATACAAACAGGTGGGACAGACATTTGTCACCATTGAAACTCTGACCTTACGGTGACATTTCTCTAAAACACTCTTTTATTTCCTCCACCCCCTTTTTCAGGATAATCAGTGTGTTCTGCAAGAGCTGAGATGGGGAGCAAAGCCCTCCACGCTCCGATCCCCCTGCACCCGGCCCTCCAGCTCACCAACTACTCGTTCCTTCAGGCCGTCAACACGTTCCCCGCTGAGCAGCTGCAGGGACTGTACGGCCTGAGCGCAGTGCAGACCATGCACATGAACCACTGGACTCTAGGGTACCCGCATATCCAAGGACTGCGGTCGACCATCACAGAGATGGCAGCCGCTCAAGGTCTGGTGGACCCCAGGCTTCCCTTCCCGGCGTTACCTTTCACCGCAGCCCAGCTCTTTCACCCCAAACAAGCCGCCGTTACGCACGGTGTTCCGTCGCTGCTGCATAAGGACAGGCCGAGGTTTGACTTCGCCAACCTGGCCCTTTCTGCCACTCAGGAGGACCCACCGAAAGCTGCGGATCTGGCCAAGCTGGCAACAGGACTGGGGGGCACCATCTCCGAGTTGAGCAAGTTGTCCCCGGATAGAAAACCCACCCGGGGTAGGCTCCCATCCAAGACTAAAAAGGAATTTATTTGCAAGTTCTGCGGTAGGCATTTCACCAAATCATACAACCTCCTCATCCACGAGAGGACCCACACGGACGAGCGGCCCTATACCTGTGACATATGCCACAAGGCGTTCAGAAGACAAGACCACCTCAGAGACCACAGGTAAGACCCATCACTCCTTAAAACTGTGTGTGTGTGTGTGTGTGTGTGTGTGTGTGTGTGTGTGTGTGTGTCCATTACGCACGGACAGAAGGCACATGTTACACTTTAGTCTCCAGTCGTTAAAAAGATCATGTTCTGTTACTAAGAAGAAGTGGCCAGTGCGAAAACAAGTGTTAATTTTACTTCAGCATTACAGACAGACAGACAGGACAGACAGACAGGACAGACAGACAGACATGTTCCCAGATTTGTCTCCATGAGGGCGCTAAAGTTCTTTTGAGGCATCATCAGGACGCAGTTCATGTAAATGTAAAAAAAAAAATGAACTTTTTTTTTTCAGCCGTCGGCTCTGGGGTTTGTTAGAGCTACAAGTAAATCCTCGCATGAGCAGACATTTGATTAAGTGTTATTTCTGTTTTACAGATACATCCACTCCAAGGAAAAGCCATTCAAATGTCAAGAATGTGGGAAGGGATTCTGTCAGTCTCGAACTCTAGCCGTCCATAAAACCTTACATATGCAGGTAAGATAACTATTACACTGTGAAAATATTAACAGTGGCCTTGACTTTCTATTTTATAATGCTTTAACTTAACTGTTTCTTACGTTTTTGATGAGAATTCACCCAATTACATTATTAATCACACCCTACAGAATGAATGCATGCATGGGGATTTATTTTTTTTTACATTATAAGAGTCTCCCAATTTGGAATCTGACCAAAATTAATTATCAAAGTTCACCAAGAGACATTTAAAAAGAATAATATTTATTTTAGTGGAAATTTAATGAGTAACTGCCACAAAACAGTGGAGTTTTTTTTATTATTGAACTGAGTGAAGAAAAAAAAGAAGAAATCAAATTGCAAAAGTTCTTATACAATTAAAGGGAATAATCCTTTGCTTGCTTTAAATCTAAACAGGAATCTCCCCACAAATGCCCCACATGCGGAAGAACCTTTAATCAAAGAAGTAACCTGAAAACTCACCTTCTCACCCATACAGACATCAAGCCCTACAGCTGTGGCCGCTGCGGAAAGGTGTTTCGGCGCAACTGTGACTTGCGACGGCACAGTTTGACGCACAGCCCGCATCAGGACTACTAACCTGGACAGAATAAAAAAATAACAATGGGACAAAACACAAGAAGAAATGTCAGCAACTTTCTCTTTTTTTTTTTTTTTTTTGCTCAAAGACTTATCTCCAAATCGGGACTCGTTTACTGCAGCTCATTGCACCGCATGCAGCCGTGGCCTCGTCCAGCTCTCAGACCACCTGTAAATATATCAAGACCATGTAAATAATGTTGTTGTTTTTTTTTTCTATGTTTTTTTGTGACCTTGAAATGATAAAGTTGTCAAAAAACAGTCATAAGTTTAAAGTATGTTAATTGTATTTTAGAAAATAAATATTTCCTTGACATATTTGTTCTGTTTTATTTCACACGCCTTGAAAAATAACACATTTAAATGAAACTAAGAGTGGAATAATGTGGAATAATGTGGAATAATGTGGAATAATGTGGAATAATGTGTTTACGCAGCAGCTTACTTTGGATTAGACTTTTTTTTAGGACAGCAGATTCCACACGAAAGATAAGACTTCACTTAAATAATATTAATAATAATAATAATCATATAATAATATATGTATTCGAGTTTTTCTGTCATATAATTATTTATTTCAAACCACTTCCTCAATATAATGAGTCATTTCACGTTCACTGACCATCATGTCATGTTCATGTCTATATCATAATAAAGAAAAAAACCAGAAGCAGCATCAGAAAAAACATCTAAAAATAAACTTAACACCATAAACAGCGCGTTAGGATGATGACACATGTCTGTTAATGAATATATTCAATTAAAAAAAGGAAAAAAAAAAACAAGAAGGGGGATTAAGATGAAAGGGAAGAAATGAAGTTGTTTTGTTTTATTCTGCAGCCAATGATAGCACTGTTACGCATGAAGAGATGGATGTCAATCAGAAATAAACACAAACCAGGCCTGGATCTGCGTTCTGTGATAAAAAAAACAAAAAAAAAACAAAAAAAAACTGGGACTTGACAAGTTATTACGTCATTAATTAAATGCATGAAACCCAAATAATTATGAAGGAGAAAGGCCCTGAACGCAACATTTTGATATGAAATTACATTTGATTTGATGCGTTTATGCAGGTGTTGGAATATTTTCATATTTCTTCTTCCTCTTCATCATCTTCATCTTCATCATCACTTCAGGCCTTATTCCATGTTTGTAACATTTTCACCACTTTCTCTGGCTACTACAAATACACAGTGACTTAAAAACCTGATGTTCACCCACAGGTTTATTCAATGAAGAATAGCAGTAATCTTTAAGTGGTTATAGTCACAACAGAAGATTTAAATTGGGGCTTATTACTGCTGAAAAGCCATTAAGTAAGTCCCCGTTTATTACACACTGTGGGCACTAATTATTTCTGAAACGGAAAGTTTTGTTTTTCGGCACAAAGTTCAGCGTATTTAACAGGTCTTTATTTAGGAAAATATTGGAATTAGTATTCAGGTCAAACAAGCGTTTACAACAACAACAACAACAACAACAACAATAACAACAACAACAACAACAACAACAACAACAACAACAACAACAATAATAATAATAATAATAATAATAATAATAATAATAATAATAATAATAATAATAATAATAATAATAATAATAATAATAATAATAATAATCACAACAGTAATTGTGATTATTATTATTCAAAATAATTTAATCACTTCATTCACATTGGTTACATAACGTGTCTTTAAATGGTTCCTCTGCAGGTGAAAGCACAGACTTTTATTAATTATATAAAATATATAACGTTTTTTTTTATATGTTTTGTGCATTTCACAGGTGCGCATGTGCAGCGTGTGCTGAAGTGTTTTAATTTCGTCGTTTAGTCCTTGGCCTTGGCTGATGGAAAATGTGCAGCTGATCTGCGAGATTCACTTGCATGCATCTCTTATCTGAAAACAAACTTTGCAGGAATGATCACAATGCTTGTGCAGAAAAGTGATTTTCTTTTTGCATTTTTAATTTTTTTTTTACGAGTCTATAAAAATAAAAAACCTATTAAGACAGTTTTAAAAGGGAGGAAGGACCGAAGGGATATTTCTAAGACACATCTGATCATATATATATGTGTGTGTGTGTGTGTGTGTGTGTGTGTGTGTGTGTGTGTGTGTAGGAGAATAGAATATAGAAATGGACTGGGTGGATGTGGATCTTTCCAGAAGCATCTGATCGGAGGTCAGAATAATGGCCTCAGAAGTGAGTGAGCACTCTTCTTCTTCTTCTTCTTCTTTTCTTCTTCTTTTCTTCTTCTTCTTCTTCTTCTTTTCTTCTTCTTCTTCTTCTTGTCCGTGGACGCCTTCAGACACGTACACAGTGGACAGTCACATGATGGACTTGATCCGTGACCGTGTGCGTGGACTGTGTCCTCAGGAAGTTGGATGGAAGGGACACAAACAGAGGCCAGGACTCGTCCATGTCTGACCCACAGGTGACTGCTCATGTCCCAGGACAGTCACGGTTACACTGAAAAAGTAAAACATTGAATCAACTTCAAAAAATCTTCTTCAATAGGTCACATATAAAAACATGGAGTTGAGTGAATCTAATTAAATTAAAATAACCCTAACCCTTTGCAATTGAATTTGGTTCACTCAACTAGATTTTTTTATGTGTGACCATAAAAAGTACAAAACCATGAGATTAAAAAATCAAAATTAAAGATAAAAAAAAAAGTTGAGTTAATGTTTTATTTTTGTCAATATGTTCTTCAATGCAAACAATCTCATTTTTTTATTCTTTTTAAATTCTTTTGACATTTTCTTTACTATCAGAGCTAGATAATATTTATATTACTAAATATATTTTGGTTGGAGCCTGCTATTATTTTATTTGTATTTACTTACACTCTTAACACTCCCCCACTACGAAAAAACAAACAAAAAAAACAAAACAATGAAATCTGACTTTTATTGCTCATAAATTCTAGAAAATAACATCAATATAAATCCAGGTCAAGCTAAGTTGTTATGTTTAATTATACAGCAAAATAGATGATTACAAATGACACATTTAACTTCTATAGACTTAATAATCTGTCCAATATATAAATAATATTTTCTGTTTTTCAACCCTTGGTTAAGAAAGGAATATGTTGTACACCAAAAAACGTCCATAATTAATTTCCACAAATAAAGAATATGTCATATTTTATAGTCCTTCATTGCTTTTGTTCATTTTTTGCCATTATGTTTTATCCTCCTGTTTTCATTGTATAAATAAATATTCTTCCATTATGTCAAATAAACACTTCACCATATGTATTATAAGCCAGAATTATTAATTCATAAGTCACAAAGAATGTTTAACAAGAAACAATGATAATAATCTGTTAGATTTTGTTAATATTTTAATTGATTTCCATAGGCTGCATCGATTTCAGATCTGAAATTGAAAACATTTTTGTTGAAATACTTTAATTATTATTATTTAAAAAAAAAACCTCTATGTCATCGGTTGTATTTTTTCGACGTTGATTCATTTACACACTGACACTGGGGAAGGTGGCCGGTGTGTGGTTTATTCTGTCACCCTTATCTCACCGCAGGTGAACTTCCACATCCATATAAGGCCCATTGGCGCGCGAAACCGCGTATGAAGATCACGTGTCATGATGCCTTCCCGTACTTCCAGTAAAAACTATAATAACAGAGTATATGATGAAAGTACACGCGCTTTCCTTTGAAAAGGAAGTAAATAGTTACGTAAAATGTAAGCTGTGTGTTACCTTTGTATTTAAAAGCACACAACTGCACCACTGTGTTGTTTAAATGACCGATGGACGCATGTAGATAGATACTTGATGCTAGTGTGGATTTCATTTATCAATATCGAAGGATATTTATTTATATTTTCGTAGTTTAATATATAAACTATGCTAAAATGTTTTCTATATGATTTGGAATGTCTCGTTTGCCGTTTAGTCCAGGTATTATATAAACTAGAAAGCCTGAAAATCAAATGTTCTATGTTCTCAAATGCAACACGGATGTAATACGGAAGCCGCGTTGTTATTTACTGATGACGTTTCACTGAAGCTGTTGAGAGATGTGGCTAACGACATTTACCGGGATGATTTTGTTATATTAAAGGTCGCTTTGAGAAAATAGCTGCAGGAGACAGACGGAAATCAAGTAAGGTCGTATTTTCGTTGCGTTGCATCCGTGGTTGCACTGTTTAGCTCACGAAAAAGAACTTAGGGAGACTTGTGTTTGGCTGTTAGCTTAGCTTCTTTCCTCCTGTGCTGCTGCTGCTGGGAGTGTAACTAGCATCTGTGGCTAACCCTCCGCAGCTGCACCGCGCTGTTAAAATTAAGACACAGCTTTATATTTAGCCACTTTGGTATTTATCATAATATGCAAGGAGTCATGTCTGTCCGTGGTTGCTTGTGGAAATGTACAGTTAGCCCCTAAACGACTTAAAGTTACTGGTCGTAACTTATTGGTATGTTACTGACAACATGAAGCCAGAAAGAACACAATTATTAAGAGACAGCTGAAGGAATATATGATGTCAAATGTAGGCACAGGTGTGGCTAATGACATTAATTGCGACTCCATCTCATTTTCACACTGCAAAAGCCAGAGATCTAGTACTGATGACACACTTATTTCACAGCACACTACCAAAAATACTTGTGTTTATTGACATTCCACTTTAATTTTGACAGCTTTAACAGGTAAGCTGTGTAATTTTCAAATAAATCCATCTCTGAATTACATGAAATTGTTTTGTTGAATTGAATGTGTGTCCAGGACAGAGACAGGATGTTGGAATCTTATGTCACACCGCTTCTGATGAGCTATGTCAACAAATATATCAAGAATTTGAAGCCATCAGATCTACAGCTGTCACTCTGGGGAGGAGATGTGGTGCTCAGCAAGTTGGATCTGAAGCTGGATGTGCTCGAACAGGTACTGTGTGTGCTGACATCTTTTTTAAAAATTTTATTTTATTCCCCCTTTCAGGAAAAAAAATCTAGATTAATGAGGATGGGCAACTTTATTTGTCAGTGATCAGTTGTGGTGCTGTTTGAAACAACAATAAAAAAAAAGATAACGTAACAAAACACAGTCAGTGTGAAATCTATAGTGTAGTAATTTAAAATAGATGTAAATCGACCTGTAATGCTTGAAGCGTCTGCAATGAAGGCTGTTAAAGGCTATATAAAAAACAAAAATCAATTCTTGCTTGCTTAAAAGTGAAGTAATGTTGGATAGTTTCAATTATTGAATACTTTTTTTAACTTCAAAACCATCTAAATTTTAATTTTATGTCACGAGAGCTCAAATTAGAGCTAGAATTACTGTTGGATAGAAGTACTTTATTCATCCCAAGTTGGGAAATGTACTTGTTGCAGCTGTACAGGCATTGACAGTTGTGCTTGTGTAGTATCAGACAAGGATATGAAATGCTAAATATATCGACAAGAATTAAATACAGAGGTATTTGGCTATATGCAATATACAATATAATAATAATAATAAATAATAATAATAAACTTTATTGTCATTGCACACAAGTTACAATGAAATGTTGTAGGAACCCCCCCCCCCAAAGTGCAATACAAGATAAATAAAATAAATTATATATGAATAAACTGTATAAAAGGTTAAAATTAGTTAAAAACTATATAAAGATAAAAGCAAACATCCAAACATAGTTAAAACCATCCATACATAAAAAAACATATGGACGTATAATAATAATTAGTAGCGTCTCAGTGCAAAGATGATATGTGTAGCTAAAACAGTTCCATACATGTTAACCACTTCCCTAATTGAGTAGTGAAATTATCAAAGACAATATAAGAGTGAAACTGTGCAGATTAACCTAATGGTGCAAAAATTGCCAGTTACTACAGTCACTCAATGTCATCGCAGACACAACACTGATGAGTTGAACAAGAGTTAATGTGAATGTGTGATAAAGTGGATACTATTGCAGCGTAAAGTAAATAATTAAGATTGGGAATTAATCAAATACTGTTTTGTTTTTTTACTCTTCTTTGGTATGTAGAATAAAGACACTTTACCTTGTATATGTAACAGAAGAAAACTGCAGTAATGCTTTTTTTTTTTAGCTATGAATAAAGACAGTGTCTATAGTGTTCAGTCATAGTGGAGGAGGTCTGATACATATACTTGGACATTTTGCACTGTAGTGATATTTTGACATAGTGCTGTTTTTTACACTTGTAATATCTGGATTAAATCAATCTGCCATGAGTTAAAAAAAAATTCTCCTGAGTGGTTTCTGACTGCTTCTGAAGAGCAGACCAAAACACTATCTAACCCACCAGAGAGTGTGATGAAAGTTCTTATTGGAAGCAGCTTTAAGTCGACTGACAGTGAGAATTGTGTTAGGATTTTGATCTGTAACGCTACGTCAAAGTCTTGGCACTTCTTTTGTCTTTGCTCTTTTGCATTAAGTTTGGAAAGTGCCTCTTTATTCTTTGCTTGATAAATATGTAATTAGATCATATGCTTATTGTGAAGTGTCTTAAAAGGAAATATTGTACAAGATATCAAACAGATATATTGTAAATCCATGACAGCTTTCCTTTAGAAGTATATTTGTTTTCAGAGGAGGATGTGAAGCTCGTATTTTGGCAGATGTGTTTTACTGGGACCTGTTTTCCAGTGTAAAAAATTCTTACACATTTGGACAAAACTGTGATAAATATCTTATCAAACAGTCAATTTGCTTCGTGTCTTGAAATAATAAGAAAACACTTTGTTCCTACTTGTAAGTATATGTGTGTTTCTGTCTTTTCACATGTTCATGTCTTTGCATCTTCGTAGGAGTTGATGCTGCCTTTCACATTCATGAGTGGTCACATACACGAGCTGCGAATACACGTTCCATGGACAAAGCTGGGCTCCGAGCCTGTTGTCATCACCATAAACACCATGGAGTGCATCCTCAAGCTGAGGGATGGAGCCCAGGTTAGTACTTCACTCGTATGAGAAACAAGTATCCATGATCCTGCGATGCTTGCCAAAACAGGGCTGGCCAGAAATACGTGTAATTTATGTGAAAATCCCCCTCATGCCAAAGTGAAGTTCTCTCATTCCTTTTCCTTGCCGTGTTTCCAAGTCATTTCATCATGATTTTTAAGTATAGTCTTTTTCTACTTCAATCTGTGCTTTGTTTTCATTTGTGCCAAAATACTGAAGTTTTACATGTTTTTACAAATATGTACGTGTAGTCTTATATTTGCAAATAATCACGACAGAGTTCCCTATATATGTGTGTGTGTATGTGTATATATATATATATATATATATATATATATATATATATATATATATATATATATATATATATATATATAACCTGTGACTAAGATCTCTGTGTTTTAAGGCAGTTATATTTTATCAGTATTTGTGTTGTTTTGATTTGGCTTTTAAGAAAAGGAACCAGCTGAGATGAATGTGCACATCCACTTTGATTAAATCACATCATACAACATTTCATGCTGTAAGAACATATAATATAATATAACATATATATATATATATATATAATAATATATAATATATATATAACATATACTCAAACCGGTGACCTTTATGTCACTTAAAATATGTTTGGCTTTTTTCAGAGCAAATTTGGTGCAAAAAAAGCCGGCGAAACAAGGGCTCACTAAAAAAAAAAAAAGACAGTGAGATTGTCTAGACCACAGGTGTCAAACATAAGGCCCTGGGCCAGATGCAGCCCGCCTAAGGGTCCAAACTGGCCCTTTTGGATCAATTTATTAAATGTAAAAAAATAAAAATAAAAATCACACTACGATATGAATCATTTTAGTTCATGCTCCACATTTAGACCAATTCAGTCTCATAATAACCTATAAAAATATTAACAAGCAAAAAAAAATTTCTCCCTATAAATGTAATTTTTTTCATTTAATGACACTAAAAAAAAGCATAATTTCAGAAAAAAATCTCAATAATCAGAATAAATATGAAAAATTAGAAACGTCTTAAGAGAAGTAGAATCATAATAATATTCCACCTATTACTACATTTTTTTTGTGTATCTGTAGATCTACTGTTATGTGTAAGTTAGAATGTATGTGTGTAAATGTTAAACTAAAGCCTTTTTCATCATAGAATTGTACTTTTTTTCGCTCTAAAACACTAAGAGAAGTTTGGAGTTGACATTATTTATATATTATGATATTTTTTGTACTAGTACGGCCCAGTTCAGATCAAATTCAGCTGAATTAAAATTAAAACTAAAACTGAACAAAAATGAGTTTGACACTCCTGGTCTAGAGACTATGTTATTAAAACTGACTCTAATCACTTTATGTAGACCTTCTCCTTCTTCTTCTTCTTCGTCCTTTAAAAACTATCACATGGTCACTTGAATCTTGAAAGTTTTAAGTGCACTGGAACAACATGTGTTTCAGTAAAGTGTACTATGGTTTTTGTTACGTCAGTTGTTTGTGAAATTGCGTAATTATTAGTAAATTATTTTACCTGCTTGTTCCAAACCATACTGGTCCAAATGGTCAGGGGAACACAGACATATTTGACATTCTCTGGCACACTGGGTCTGACCGCCTCACTGTTTCATCATTTATACCAGAGGTGTCAAACATGTGGCCCGGGGGCCAAATCCGGCCCTCCAAAGGGTCCAGTCTCAAGGTTCAAGGTTCAAGGTTACTTTATTGGTACCCGTGGGTAGATTTGTCTTGCAGTCGAGGTAATAATCTATCAATACAGTAGGACAGGGGTTCTCAAACTTTTTTGGCCCAGGTCCCCCTTGGAGGGGTGAAATTTTTCCATGTCCCCCCTCATCCTTGCGATACTGAAAATGATAAAAAAACACTTCAACAATGATTATTATGAAACAATGATAACCTTTTTTAATAGTGCTTTTGTGCAAACCAGCCACATTTTCAGGTATTATAATATAAATGAACACTTCAGAAACAACAATTTTAAATAATTTTAAAATAATAAACGGAACAAAAGACACACAAAACTGTGTGCGTGTGTGTGTGACAGACAGACAGACAGACAGACAGACAGACAGACAGACAGACAGACAGACAGACAGACAGACAGACAGACAGACAGACAGACAGACAGACAGACAGACAGACAGACAGACAGACAGACAGACAGACAGAGACACAGAGACTTTTGGTGGAATTTTGGTCTCCCATCATTGTTCTCAATGAAGCCAAACTTAATATAACTATCAATGTACTTTCTCTTTTTAGGGTTAGGGTGTTTGTTTTTGTCATTGTCATTTCTTTTACCACTTCTTGAGGAACTTGGCGGACACAAAAATCGATCCATGTTCGCTGCAGGGTGGCTAAAAATAGCCTGTGACTCGCTCCGCCTCAATTTAGTCAAGCTGGCGTCAAACAGCGCTGTTACTTCTGCCCGCTCGCTACAAAATAAAACGTCCGCATTTCAAAATAAAACAGCAAAAAAACCCCAAAAAAAACAAAATACAAAACCGTGAATAATTTCGCGTACCCCCTGGACATGCGCCACGTCCCCCTAGGGGTCCGCGGACCCCAGTTTGAGAACCGTGGCAGTAGGACATACCAGACACACATTGAACTATAATAAGGTGCTTGGTTGAGTTTCCAGAGAAGACAGAGTGCTCAGTGTTCCACCACTTCAATATAACAACATGGTTTGATAAAAGAATAAAATACATAAGATCAAATGAATAAGAAACAAAAACAATAAAACACAATAAAAACCCAGAAAGATGAAAACGGTCTGGAATAAAAACAAGGGTAAAAACAAAGGTTAAGAGTTTGGAGTCACAACAATAAATAAAAAAAAAAAAAAAAAAAAAAAAAAATAAATAAATAGAGCCAGGGGATGAAATACATAAAATAAGTGAAGAAAGTGCAATATCACTGCTTCTTATTAAGTTCAGTGACGGCACCTTGGGACTGAGTTTGTGAAATGAAAAAAATGACCCTAAAGACATAAATCATTTTAGTTCAGGTTCCACATACAGACCAATTTAATCTCCAGGGGGTCAGATCAGTAAAATACTCTCATAATAACATATAAATATTCACAACTCCAAATGTTTGTCTTTATAAATGTAAAAATGTTCATGTTATTTAATTGTATTTACACTAAAGTGATCATTTCATAAAAATACAAGTAACTTGAACCAATATGAAAATTTTTTAATTGTCTGAAGGGTGGGTTTACTAATGTTCTGCCTGTTATTAGGACTTTTATGTATGTTTTGTTGATCTACTGTGATCTGTAAATTGTAATTAACATGTATAAATGATAAACTGAGACATAATATTGTTAAAACTACACATAGTTTTCTCATGTTATTCACATTGTTTGAAGGATTTAAACCTTTTCATCACATAACTTTACTTTTACTCAAAAACACAGAGGAAAGTTTGGAGTTGACATAATTATTTTTATGTTATTATATTCTATTATTATTATTATTCCTCTGCAGATCACATTTGGTTTAATGTGGCCCCTGAACTGAAATGAGTTTGACCCCCCCTGATTTATACTTTATTTTTTATTGTTTTTCAATGGGTGGAGAGTGTCACGAAATGTATTCCAACTTAAAAATATTGACTAAAAATCAACCTCTATCACTTCTGCCACTGTCAAAGAACAACCAGTGAACTTACATTTATTACACATGAGGGGAACGACTTCACAAACCACAATCAAGATAGTTTTGTATCTGTTGTCTGATCTGAAAGCCTCAGCGACAGCAGTTGGATGTTATCTTTTATCAGTATAATGTCACTTTTAGCAATGTCACGCATCATTTTCAACCAAAGACTCCAAAACAGCTTTCCTAAAGAGCACTGTTTACAAAGCGTAAGGCACTTTTTTTTTTCTCAGATGTGTTTTTGTAGAAGAGCCTGGTCTTACTGCTGCCACCCATGCAGTTTGCTAAATTGAAATTGGAGCTCAGTACTGGCCCGGTATTGGAAGGTTGAAGTTTCAAGGCCAGATGTCCCAGAAGAAACACATTTCATGGGAAGTCAATTACAGCTAATTATATAGACTGCGGCAAAAAGATTTGTAACACATGAGCCTGAGCTGCCTCGAACTAATGGTAAATATCATACTGTGCAGGTGGCTACTGCTTGAGTGATCAGGTTTCTCCTTCGATGGAAATTTCAACTTATTTTTTTTATTTTTTTGTTTTATACACTTAAGGTCATGCACCAGAACTGGGGCTTGTGAATGCATGTACTCTCAAAACAACTATTTGTTACAGATGTTTTCTAATAGGTTTCCAGTCAAGAAAAGATTTTGGGAGAATTGCAAATGACGTTTAGACAAATTATTCAGTGGTATGTACACCCATGAGACATAATTTGGATCAATGCCAGGCTTACAGCAGAAATCCTTCCAGCATGAGGAATGTAAATGAGCCGCTACACTTCTCCCCTATGTGAGGGAGGGGCCGGACCCAGACTGACTACTGTGTTCTCATGCCAAGAAAATGCAGCCAGTTTCCTCATATTATTTAGATTTGTGTAATTTGGTAACTTGTAATACCTTTTATATTTTATGTTCATTACATTTTGAGCATTCTTAGATCGTTTAAAAAAACAAAAAACATCATTATTTGTCATGTTAACCTTTGGGTGGCCATTTCCCACAGGAAAAAGAAAATGGGAATTTGCTTAAATAAAAGTAAAAGAAAGTTTTATTTTTTTTTTAAACTTTGTCACATTATTCTCTCAGAAACTGGATTATATTCCTCTAGAGGCTGAATATCCTGTTCACATACATGTCAGGCCCTGGTCCAGCTTTAATCAGGTTCTAGTAAGGATGAAGAGTTTGGCATAGGTGCACATAAAACCTGGGCCATAGCAGAGCTCCCAGAAGCCCTAGAGTAATTTGGGTGATGGCCCACAGGATTTTTGTTTAAAAAAAAAAAAAAAAAAGGAAGGAAAAGTTAAAAAAAATAATAAAAATATTCACGTGTAAATGGAAAATTTTACATTTTAATTTTAGTAGATTACCAGTGTTTCTTTTGAGCATTAGAGACAGGAACTTTGTGGTGGGCCTCATGCAGCCAAAGTGTGGAAATGATAAATTATATCATTAATATGGTTTGTTTTCATAATTACCGTTAAAGCCCGAGTGCTGGCCTGTAAAAACATCCGTACGTCTTTTGAAGTTCATTAAGGGTTGTGTAATTTGACCGGAATTATTTGGACCTTTTTAATGTTCGTGTTTTCCCTCGGGAGGAACTGGGTAATATTAGCGATATTCAGATTGCTCAATAGGACCCATCTGCAAAGCACCAAACGCAACTCACAATTATAGTTTCCAGCATTTGGGCGTTTAGCAGCGGTGGGAGATTACAGCTCCTGCTGACAGTGTAATTACTTTAAATAAGCTGTAATGAGGACTTGTAGTGAAAAAGTATGGTAATAGAAAAAATGTTGTCAACTTGTTGTTGGCATTAATTTTACAAACGAGAGGCCATGTACAAACAACATGTTATAAGTTTGAATATGTGAAATATTGTCCTGAAATGAGTCCCATTATGTTTGTGTTGAACTACTATTGGAACAACACACACTTTAGGTATTTATTATCTTCAGTCTCTGTTTTTAACCCTGTAGTCAAGATTTTTTTCCCACCTGTTTTTATTCCTCTTCATGCCTGAAAAAAAAACAGTGTGATTGAAATCTTTTTAATGAACCTATTTGTTATGGAGTTAGAAAAATGTCCACTCAGCTGGAAAACATGTGTTTAAACTTTGATCCAAAAAAACATGAATTTAAAACACTATGACATCAAAAAATTACTGTTAATTACAGTCTAATAAGAACAAGCAATTTATTTACACATAAACACATCAGACAATCAGAATCACTTTATTGTCATTGCATACATTTATGTTACAATCAAATTATCTAGCCCCCACCCCCAGTGCAAATGGAGCATAAGATAAAAACAATAATAATAAGTCAGTCAGAGACGGCAGACCTCTGCAAGGGTTGATATGATGTCATATGACGTCAAAGCGTGACGTGATGGAGCCATAGGTGTTGACCATCTGATGTCTGAAGGTTTGGGGTCAAAGGTTAGGGTTATAGGTGTTGACCATCTGATGTCTGAAGGTTAGGGTTAGGGGTCAAAGGTTAGGGTTATAGGTGTTGACCATCTGATGTTTGAAGATTAGGGTTAGGGGTCAAAGGTTAGGGTTATAGGTGTTGACCATCTGATGTCTGAAGGTTAGGGTTAGGGGTCAAAGGTTAGGGTTATAGGTGTTGACCATCTGATGTTTGAAGATTAGGGTTAGGGGTCAAAGGTTAGGGTTATAGGTGTTGACCATCTGATGTCTGAAGGTTAGGGTTAGGGGTCAAAGGTTAGGGTTATAGATGTTGACCATCTGATGTCTGAAGGTTAGGGGTCAAAGGTTAGGGTTATAGGTGTTGACCATCTGATGTCTGAATGTTAGGGGTCAAAGGTTAGGGTTATAGGTGTTGACCATCTGATGTCTGAAGATTAGGGGTCAAAGGTTAGGGTTATAGGTGTTGGCCATCTGATGTCTGAAGATTAGGGGTCAAAGGTTAGGGTTATAGGTGTTGGCCATCTGATGTTTGAAGGTCAGACCATATTACCACTGATGTGTTTTAGCTGTTGACCTTTAGTGTGACCTTGACCTTTGACCTGAATTGTTCCAAATCTAATGGGTTCTTCCGTGACCCATTATCTATCATTCCTGAAGTTTATTCAAAATTAATTCAGAACTTTTTGTGTAATCCTGCTGACAGACAGACAGACAGACAGACAGACAGACAGACAGACAGACAGACCTGAATTTAATACATACTTGGTGGAGGTAATAAATGACTCTATGAACATTTATATAAATATGCTTAAAAAAGCCTTTAAAGTACTTTTTCTAAAAAAGAGATAAAATGATAAAATTCTCCCAAATTCACATGTTTGAAAGTCGTTTTACCCAGAGATAAAAATATACAAGAGAACAACTGTCGAACAACTGTCCACTGGAAATATATCGGTATTATGATAAGGCAGGAAATTAGAGCCAGTTTACTAAGAGTTCAGTGTGTTTATAGAACTGATCCATAATAAAACACAGAATATTCTTAGAATTGTCCTTATTTTCCTGATTAAATGTAACTTATTTTTGCATTTGGATCATTTATAAACATGTTTTCAGAATTTAATGGTGTTTTCACCAAAACAATGATAACAAATTTGGAGTTGTCATTATTTATAGGTGATTATTTCACCAAAATACGGAATGTTGGGAATGTAATGGTTTTGTGTGTGCTGCCACGGCATTTTAAAAAAAAAAATTTTGTTAATGTGATAACTTTTAAACAGCCAGATGGATTTGACCTGAATTCAGTGTCCTAATGGTTTAGGATAGGTACATTAACTGATTCTCATCATCTGAACCCACTTTATCCTCACTAGGGTCACAGGGGTCACTGGGGGTTTAATCCAGCTCCAGCAGGTGAAGGCGGGGTCAGAGGTCACCCTGTATGAGTCTCCAGTTCATGTCAGGACTGAACATATATAGACAAACAATCACTGTCACATTCACACCTATGGGTGATTTAGATTAACCAGTTAACTAGTTAACTAGTTAACCTATCAGTGCATGTGTTTGGATGTTGGGAGGAAACTGGATAAACGTGTAAACTCCACACAGAAAGGTCTGGTGTGGGATTTGAACCAACAACCTTCTGTCTGTGAGGCACCAGTGTTAACCACTGCATTGTTTTATATTTTGTATT
This sequence comes from Siphamia tubifer, assembly GCA_020466265.1. Classification (NCBI taxonomy): domain Eukaryota; kingdom Metazoa; phylum Chordata; class Actinopteri; order Kurtiformes; family Apogonidae; genus Siphamia; species Siphamia tubifer. Next base: position 53,294,401 of record CM035798.1, on the reverse strand, counting down.
TAATATATAAGTTTATGAATGGGTGAATGGGAGCATGACATTTTGTGGATATTCTACACACTCACACTGACAGTGAGATAATCTGTCAAGTGTTTTTTTTGCTTTTTGCTCATTTCAGGAAATGAGTCTTCACTAGTTGACAGTTGACATCCTGGACAGTTTAGTTTTTTTATTGAACAGTTGATCATAAGTGTGGTGGTTTTCCAATCCTAAGATCAGTAACAAACCAAATGTGAACTGAGTCCTTAATGAACACCCCAGCCACTAACATTGACATAATAGCAAAAATGACATACTTATTTTTTTTTTTTCTTTTTTTGTTCTCTGGGTTTGTCATGTGGGTAAACCGCTCCAGATGTTGAAGATGAGGTGTGATCAGCAAAGACACAGAGGAACTGGATCAAACTCTAACACTCCCGGCCTCGCTTTATTTTATTTTATTTTATTTTTTTACCAGACAAAGATAAGGGTTAGGGTTTACTGAGGAGAGCCTTTTCTGGTTTTGGCTGGGCTCGCTGCTTGATCTGGGAGTTTTATGGCTGCTGAGTGCATTTGCCACTGATGTGGACGTTCTGATTGATGCATTGCCTCAAGATGATTTGGGGAGGTGCTTCTGAGACTTGTTGGTTTGGCATATGGTCCAACAAGGCCCTTTCTTCTGTTAGATTCCTTCCAAACTATTTTTAGGGCTTTGCACCACCAGACCTCAGCGCTCCTAAATAATGGGTAATACATAGGAGTTAAGGGAACCCCCTCCTCTGGAAGACTACCACCTATTAAACAAAACACAGCTACTCTGCCTTTAATTGAAGTGGGAACCTACAGATGTGTGTAGCACAGGTCTAGAGGATGTTAACTATCAATCACATGTGAAACTCTCACATGATCGTGACCTCAGCGGCGCAGTCGATCCCCCCCCCCATCTCTGAATCCCTAGGACGGCTTTAACATGTGCGGTTTTGCCACCCAGTGACTGAATCCTTTGGGTGAATTCTTGACATATAACCCAGTGAATAGGAAACCTCTGATGTATGGACTGTTACCACTGTCTGTTGTGGCTCTGCTTTACTTTCTCTTTTTAAACTGAAGAAAATGAAACTCCAGTTCACACTATGAACAGGATGTATATATATATATATATATATATATATATATATTATTTAGCTGCACAATATATGGCCAGAGCATTGACATGGACGTACATGTGTTGGTCCTGCAATTATTTTGATTTATTTATTTATTTTTTTGGTTTATTTTTAGTCAATTATTTTTAGTTTTATTTTATTTTAGTAATTGTATTTATTTGTTTGTTATATTATTCTCATCATCTGAACCCACTTTATCTTCACTAGGGTCACAGAGGTCACTGGGGGCCTAATCCAGGCGGGGTCAGAGGTCACCCTGTATGAGTCTCCAGTTCATCTCGGGGCTGAACACATATAGACAAACATTCACTCTCACATTCACACCTATGGACAATTTACATTAACCAGTTAACTAGTTAACCAGTTAACCTGTCAGTGCATGTGTTTGGATGGTGGGCGGAGCCAGAGACCTTCTTGTGTTTATGTATTTTTTATTTATTTATTTTTAATCAATTTATTTATTTATTATATTACATTTTATTTGTTTATTACATTTTTTTTTACTTATTTTTATTAAATTATTATTTATTTTATTTATAATTTAAAAAAAAATCTTATTTTTAATCAGTTATTCTTTGTTTTATTTTATTATTTATTCATTTATTATATTTATTTATTAAATTTCTTTTGTCATTTTTAAAATGTTATTTTTAATTATTAATCTTACTTAATTATTTCAGCTACAAAAGGATGACACTGAAACATACGTTCGGTGTCGACCACTAATCTGTTTGACCGTTTGTGTCTGCGCCACACAGCTGTTATTTATTCCGATATATAAGTATTTTTTTTTCATTTGGCAATATACTATATCGCAGGGTTAAAAAAAATGTCATTGTCAGTTTTTTCTAATAGCGTGCAGCGCTGGTTCCACACCAACACTGAAACAATTACAAAGGTTTATTTAAGATATGTCAGATATATAAAGGTTATGCCTGCGCAGCCATGTTTTACCAGTAAAAACCAAAGGAAAAGCAGCGCGTAAAAGGAAACAGCCTGTGGAAGTTTGCAATCAGATATCACAAACTGGATAATCTCTGTCCCGATGCCATCCGGAAATCTTGCCTTTGATTCTCCGGCTCACAGGGAGCAAATCGCTTACAGAGACTGTGCCATAAATCCATCTGATCATCAGCTCAGCGGGACCTTGTCTTCAGGACGGAGGAGGCGGCGGATGAAGACGTGAAGCCGTCTCCTTGACGACCTCTGCCGCAGAAAACACAGTCCATGTCTGAGTGTAAATAACAGGAGGGTCCAGTGGTGTTGGAACACTGAGGATTCTGAAGTGCAGGTGGAGGTCTGGAATATGACGGAAGACAGAATTAGCCTCAGCTCGTAAACTGCTACCGTATTGTCTGGACTATAAGCAGCTACTTTTTTCATATGTTATGAACCATGAGGCTTATAGTGGATTCCCACTCATGTGACCCCCCCCCTGGTGTGTTCGCCACAGTAACTCTTTACCTTCCCCTCCACATGTAGTCACATGCGGAGAGAGGGAGGGTAGACACAAATTATTATTATTGTTATTATTATTATTATTATTATTATTATTATTATTTTTATATCTATTTTTTTAAAATTTATTTCATTAATTTTGAATTAAATTGTTTTTATTATTATATATTTAATATTTTTTTTTTATTTATTTTTATTTTTATTTTTTAATATGTATTTATTTCAATTTTTTAATGTTTTTAAAATTAAATTTTTTTAAATTATTTATTTACTTTTAATTATTCATTTTTATTTATATAGCAAAAAAATATATAGTATATAAAAATAAAAAAATAAAAACATCGCAAAGTCATTTTTTCCTCCATACGTTTTCTTCTCCACTGACCTGTCGCCGTGTCTCTGTCGAGTTAACGCTTCCGCAGACACTTCCGGGGCGTGTCCTGGTGTGGACCGTCGTATCCCATGTGACTCAGCTGCATCTCCACGACCTCACAGACGTCTGTTGCTTTGTCTTTTGAGGTTTTTACTTCCTGGTGGGATGCGATTACTGCAGCTCCTCAGACAGTGCACAGACACAGGAAAAGCAGTCAGGGGGAAAAATTAAATCCAGCAGCTTCCTTCATGGAGTGAGTCAAAGGGTGATCAATACACTGTGGGCAGGATGCTGCCGTCCCGCAGCCTAATCCCTCTGCTCTCAGGCCATCCGGCTGCAGCCAGAACTCAACCTGCCTTATTATTTGCTCGCTGCTCCTGGTGATACTGGAGTCTGGGAAACAATTACCTCGCAGTTAAGACTAATGTTGGCCTTATTAGTGCTTTCTTTGGACAGAAAAATCTGGGAAGGTATTGGGTTGCAACTTGTCGGAACATTATTTTTTGTTTAATCGAATTTGCATGTAAGCAGCAAAACCCTTCTGAGTCAGAAGTGCACTAATTAGGGAAGACTTTTTTTTTTTTTTTTCAACTGTCTGCTCTTCATCCTGCAGGAACAGTCACATGACGCATTTAGCAAAACAAAACAAACTACTGACAGGATTTAAAAAATACTTTAGCCGTTTAACAAATGTTTGTTGGTTGAAGTGTGTTATATTTACAATTTTCTGTGTATTTTTGCAATTATTGTGCTTTTCAAAATGGTTTTTCTATGAGTGAAATAATCATTAAAAAATTGACATTGCGATTTTATTCAATTTTTAACCCTGCAATATATATTGTGAAATAAAAAAAAATCCTCAGGAGTAAATAACAGATGTAACTAGAAAAGTGTGACAGACATTTTCACTTTTTATCTCACAATTTAGATATTTTTCTATCTCATAATGCCTATTTTAAAATTTCCTATTTATGACTTTTGAATTTTTCCTAAATGTTCTGTCCAAACCCAGTACCATGACCCAATAAAACACATCATCTACACACTAACTCACTTTTAAAGGATTTATTTTTAGATATTTTTGACATTTTCCTAGTTTTTCCTGCTTAAATAAATATTTCATCCATAGCAAAAAAATAAAAATGCAGTTGTACTTTTTTAACTTTTACTTCATTAAAGGAGTTGAGTCAGTACTTGTACTTTTCCCACAGTATTTTTTCCCACACCAGTAGTTGTACTTTTTCTACTCTGACCTCCTCTGCTTATTATGGAAATCGAATAAGCCTCTGTTGTCGATGGCAGATCTATTCTCTAATTCGTCGAATTAAACTCGTTGATTTTCCAGGTGTAGTTTCGACACGTTTTCACGGTGAACATGGATCCCATTGTATTTTTGTGGAGTGGCTCTGGTGTTGTGTGTGGGCATGTGAGCGAGCGTGTGCCAGAGTTGGTAGTGTTTGCTTTTATCTGGGCTGGCTCAGACCTCCGTTATGTGTGTAAGACAAGAAGAATGTTAGATGAATAATTGCACAACTTGTCACTCTCCACGGTGGGGGAGAAAAGAAAAGGGAGATTGTGTGGAGAAGGCATATGGTTAGCTGAAAAGATAATAAACCTGCACAAGTCCAAGGAGTTTATCGCTCTGGTTTGACATTGACCACGCCAGCTTCTTTTAAAAATGATGACGAGAATGAGAATGAGAATGTAGGCGCTGTAATCAGGGTGAATTGGGTCCAATTTAGACACTAGTTAGAACTGATAGTAGTGATACTGGACCAAGGAGTTTAAGGTAGAATTACACCTATATTTCAGACTTCTGAAATGAATGGTTTCCCCCCAGAACTTGTACTCAGCCTGGTGGTAGGTTCTGCTACTGAAGCCCACCATGATTTTGTCAAAAAAAAAAAAGTTAACTTAACCAAAAAAAATAGAAAATGATGTCCATTATGTGTTATTGTCGAACACAGGTGTCAAATCTGGCCCATAGGGTGAAGATATTAATGTTGTAAAAATGATTTTAGCTCAGGTTCTAGTGTTAGCATTAGTAATACTATATTATAGTATTCAGAGAATGCCTAATCTCAAGTTTCTATGACAACCTGTTGATTTGATTTGATTTGAATGATTTATTTCGAACATGTGCAACAATAATCAATACAGCAATAATAATAATAACAATGACATGTCCGAAAAGGAGTAGGATGAAGCATAAACGTATTTAATTCTACCCCTTCTTCACTTCCCCAATAACCTAAATTCATCTTATAGTAATATAGTGCATAGTACAAAAATGATGATAATAAAAAATAATAACAATAACAATAATAATAATAACAATAATCAATAACTGAAGTACTAAACATAGACCTATATACAAAAAACAAAACAAACAAAAAAAACCAACTAAAAACAAATGAGCAGATAGGAAAGTAGGTAACAGAGTTTTTTTTGTTGTTTATTGTTTTATTTTTTCCTCCTTTCCTTCTTCTTCTTTTCCCTTTTTTCTTCTTCCCTTTTTTTTCTTTTTTTCTTTCCTTTTTCTAAGTTGTCTGGATTTTGCTCTTATTTTTTATTTTATTTATTTTATTTTTCTATTCATTCACTTATTTTATTCATGCATTTATTTATTTATTTTTTATATCTTTTAACCCCACAGAGGGGGAGACAACAGTGCTTCAGATCAGTGAATTCTTGAATTAAAGCCAGTTACTTGATTTGGACCTTTCTGCTAATTGCTACCTTGACCTTTTGCAATATTGCTAATTTCGTTATACGTATATATGCATCAGTGTGTGTACTATTATGATTATATATCCAGTATTGATTAAGCTATAGTGTGATATGTCTATGTTTGACACACAGTGTTACACAAGTTAATTTTGTGACATGTGACCTTTGACCTCCAGAGATCTCAAAAATTATTGGCCTTAGTTGATACCAATTGTCTTATCTTGTCTATAAATAAATAAAACTGCAGATTTTAATGTAAAGTCAAATTACATGAAAATATTTACATTAACAAACTGTCCTTTTACAAAAACCTGAATAAATACCTGAGCAAATATGAAGCATCTGAAATATCTGAAGACAAGTGTCATTTCACAAATATTCTGCCTCTTACTAAATGTTGAGTGTATTTGTAAATGTGCAAATTACAAACTGATTGAGGCAGAAACATTTTGACTTGACTTAATGCACCTTATATATGAAAACACTTCAGAAATAAACCCTTCATTGACAGTGTTATAAGCCAGTGTGGATCATATATGGATTCATTCTGGTTGTGCTTATAGTGATTTGGAATTTTGACTTCTCATCTCATAATTTTGGCTTTTTATCTGATGATTTGAACTTTTTATCTCTTGAATTTGACTTCCCTTAGTGCACCTTATAGTCCAGTGCGCCTTATATATGAAAAAAAAACCTTCTGAAATAAACCATACATTGACAGTGCGACTTATAGTGTGGAAAATACGGTAATTTAAAAGAAAAAATTATGGTTAGTATCTGCAGTTGTAGTGTATATACATTTCTTTAAAATAAATAAGTAGTTATGCTTAGCCTGGTGTGTGTGTGTGTGTGTGTGTGTGTGTTTTCCACTGAATTTGTAAATGACTTGAAGTGTAAATTATTATTTTCCTCCTCATCGTTTGCGGTCGTTTACGTCCCAGTGTCTTTCTCCGACTTTGACTTTGAAATCTGTTCATTCATCTTGACTTACTTCAGTTTCTGTTCTTGTTTCATTCTTTTCATCCTGATACTTGCTCCAAATACAGAGGTGTAATCCGCCAGAAATTCCAGCCTTAAACTTTAGTCAGATTATGAACATTATTCTGCAAACGTAAGCAGTTATTACAGACTCTTAATCATAGCTCATACTTTCAAAACACACTTTTACACAACTGATAATTTTTTATTCTTAAGTCATTTTTTATTTTCATTATTTATGAATGTGATTTTTATTTTACTTCATAACAGGGGGCTGCACTCTGGATACCAGCCAAGGGGGTAGATAAGCTTTTTTTTTTTTTTTTGCGTTCATCATGTTATGCAAATTTCAGCGCGAGAATGAAATACGGCACGTCTGCTTTCATTATCCTGACACGGACAATAAGAGCCTTGAGACCCACGGACAAGGACTGGGTTACAGCTTCAAGATGTTACAAGGATGCAGTTAAAATGATTTGTTTCTAAAGTCAAGTTGACAGTTTTCCATCCCTCAAGTAAGCTGATGAATGTTGACAGTACTTGAGTTGCTTTGGAACCCGGTGTATAAAAGCTATGCAAACACAAGGCCTGCCGCATTCCGCTTTGCGTGCTTAAAACCCTCCTGCAATATGGCTTTGGTATTTCTCAACGCTGACGGAAAGTCCTCTCCCATTTCTCTCCGTTTGATTTATTCTATCTCGCCGGTTTCAGAACATTGATACTCTCCAAGAACACTTAGGCCTCTGCAGTTCGTGCCTTCCAGCTGCACCTCACATGTGCAATTAAGTTGTCAGAATAGCCTCAGCCACTGCGCTGGTGCTGGAGCTCCATGCCTACATCTTTTCAAGGGTGGGTGGGTGGGTGGGGGGTGCTTATATATATATGTATTGTATTAAGTACCTAATATTGTGTGTGTGTGGAATATTGTTGCAAAGCTCAGAAGAAGGACTTGTTTCCGGTTTTGACAGATGAGTGTCGGCTGATGTTCAACTCTGGGTCTGACCACTAGTTGTCACCAACTGCCCCAAAATAAATAAATATATATATATATATATATATATATATATATATATATATATACATACATACACACACACACACCATATTTTCTGGACTATAAGGTGCACTTAAAATACTTATATATATGGATTCATTCTAGTTGTGCTGAGTGACTTACAATTTTGACTGTTTATTTAATGAATATTGACTTTTTATCTCATAATTCTGACTGTTTATTTAATGAATTTTGACTTTTTATCTCATAATTCTGACTGTTTATTTAATTTTGGCTTTTTATCTCATGTTTCTAACTTTTGATATCATAATTTGGACTTTTTATTTCATTTTTTTTTTTACTTCTTATCTCATAATTTAGATTTTTTTATTTAATTTTGACTTTTTATCTCATGATTTTGACTTCGCTTAATGTGCCTTATAGTCCAGTGCACCTTATAGTGCAGGGGAAAAAAATCTGAAATGATCATTTTCTTTAACCCTCTATGGCACAGGTGTCAAACATAAGTCCCGGGGGCCAGAACTGGCCCGCGTATGGGTCCAATCTGGTCCTTTGGATGAATTTATTAAATTTAGTTGATGGTCCACATACAGATCAATTCAGTGTCATAATAACAGAATATTGGTAAAATTACACTGACGTCTCCTATAACACATATTAGGTTGTTCATATTTGTTCTGGTTATTCACATTTTTGTAAAAAGATAGTTTGTCAATATTAACATTTTCATGTAATTTTCCCTTTTTACACTAAAACAAAGATAAAATCTACAGTTTTCATTATTTATAGGTAATAAAATAATATTTTCCAGGTCTCACCCAATTGAGATCTAATTATTCTGGATGTAGAACCTGAATTAAACAGATTTTTACACCACTGACTGTGAATATATTCAGTGTAATTTATCCTACGGGTCAGATTGGAGCCTGTGGTGTAATGAAGTACTAGTTACTTCCACCTCTGCACAAAATAATAAGGTAAATTAACCAGTGACGGTGTGAATATATACAAGGCTGCAAACATCAGATCATATATCATGGAATTTTTATAAAGTACATTGAAAACAAAATATTTGTTGTGTTTTTGGCATAAAGAATAGGTTTGTTTAAAAAAATGAACAATTATATTATAGAGCAGGGGTGTCAAACTCATTTCAGGGGCCACTTTAAGCCAAATGTGATCTGCAGAGGGCTGGACCAGTGGAATAAAAATAGAATATAATAATATAAAAAATAATGAAAATGTTTACATCCTGTAAAACAATGTGAATAACATGAACAAACTGACATTTCTTCAGAAAACTATGTGCAAGTTTAACAATATTATGTCTCAGTTTATCATTTTTACATGTCAATTACAATTTACAGATCATAGTCTTAATAACAGGCAGAATATTAGTAAACCCACCCTTCAGACATTTAAAAAATGTTCATATTAGTTCAGGTTACTTGTATTTTTGTGAAATGATCATTTTAGTGTAAATACAATTGAATAAGATACATTTATGAAGACAAACATTTGGAGTTGTGAGTATTTATATGTTATTATGAGATTATTTTACTGATCAGACCCACTGGAGATGAAATTGGTTTGTATGTGGAACCTGAACTAAAATAATTTATGTCTTCAGTGTCATTTATTCATGTGACAAACTCATCCCAGGGGCCAGACTGGACCCTTTGAAGGTCTGGATTTGGCCCCCGAGCCACACATTTGACACCTGTGTTATAGAGTATTTAGTATTTATATTTACAGTTCAAGGAAAAATAAAATGTAAAAACAGCTTCAATTTTTTTTAGATATTTTATGCACAGTTGGTATCTACTAAGAGCCTTTGTGGAGCGCATACGCCAGGGTTAAACAAAAAAAAAAAAAAGATCCGGTTATGTTGAGAACTGTATCTGCTTTTAAGAATTCCACCACGTGCGTCATTCTTGACCTGACTGAAGACGGGCGCTGGGTGTTTTTTTTTTCACATGCCTAAGTGCATCTGTATGTAAGTCATAGGTCTGTGGAGTGTTTTATTGTAGCTAACACATTGCAGTTATTAGCATAAGAGGGTAGCTGTGCCAGCGTAAGCAGCATGCCTCACATGCTCAGCCTGGGCTTGTGGTTAGCTGATGGAGACATCTGAAGGACCAGAACTTCTCAGATCTAAATCAGGAACAATTTCTCCCCTCTTTCCCATTCTCTCTTTGTGTCTCCTTCTCTTTTGATTTTTTTTTCCCTTTTTTTTTTTTTTTTCCCGCCGTTTTCCTGTTGTCTCACTGCTATATTTTTTCTTCTTCTTTTTACTGTCTCGGTTTTTCTAGCTCTCTTTATAATTTAATTCTCACACTCAGATCTGCTGTTTATTATTGTATTTCATTCAGTCCCCCTTTCCTTTTACTAATGACAAAGTTATAGCTATGTCAGGTGGAATAATATTTAAACTACGAGACACAAGAGGGAACCTGGTATGTTCACATCCACAGGTGGTAAAAGTACTCACATTCTGTACTTAAGTACAAGTACAGCTGCTGGTGTGAAAAACAATAATACTCTGGTACAAGTACAAGTACTGAAGTAAAATTTAGAAAAAGTACAACTTCTCAATCGTAATAAACGGTAGTGATCCATCGATCAGCATTTTTGGCCCTATCACCAAAATACTTGATCTGTTGTTCACTGAAGGAATTTTAAATGTCCGTGCCTTTCATAGTTGCAGCCCTCAATGCAACTATCAAATATTTTTGTAATCAAGTATTCCGTCCGTTTTTTTTCAGCGATTAATCGAGTAATGGGACGACTTCCTCTCACCAGGTACCAAAACGCTTTGACGAAGTGCCATTGAAGTGCGGATGCGTTGGGTTCAGATGCTAATGCTAATTAGCCGTAGGCACACTGTTGTCTTATGCAGCATAAAATGGTCCCAAACTTCTACGATTAATTAACCAACTATTTTAATAAGTACAGGAACAGTCCAGACCACATGTACCTGTTCTGTTTGTATAAATGTAAAGAGTATAAAGTACAGATATTTATACAAAAATGTAAAGAGTATAAAGTACAGATATTTATACAAAAATGTAAAGAGTATAAAGTACAAATATTTGTATAAATGTAAAGAGTATAAAGTACAGATATTTATACAAAAATGTAAAGAGTATAAAGTACAAATATTTGTATAAATGTAAAGAGGATAAAGTACAGATATTTATACAAACATGTAGGGAGTAAAAGTAAAAAGTTTCCAGAAAAATAAATACTCAAGTGAAGTACAGATACTTGAAAAAATCTACTTAAGTACAGTAATGAAGTACTTTTACTCAGGTACTTCCCACCTCTGGCTGTAATGAAAA
>CM035798.1:53215861-53280861 GCA_020466265.1 Siphamia tubifer | reverse complement strand
CCCTCTATCCGAAAGCACTTAATACTTGGTGGCAAAGCCTTTGTTTGCAAGCACAGCGGTCAAACGCTTGTTGTAGTTAACCACAAGGTGAGCACACATATCAGGGGGAATTTTGGCCCACTCTTCTTTGCAGATCCTCTCTAAATCATTAAGGTTGGTGGGCTGTCACTTGGCAACTTGGACCTTCAGCTCTCTCCATAGATTTTCGATTGGATTGAGGTCCGGAGACTGGCTGGGCCACTCCATGACCTTAATATGGTTCTTCTTGAGCCAGTCCTTTGTTGCCTTTGCTGTATGCTTCGGGTCGTTGTCATGTTGGAAGACCCAGCCACGGCCCATTTTCAGCTTCCTAGCAGAGGGGAGGAGGTTGTCCCTCAGGACTGCTCGGTACATGGCTCCATCCATCTTCCCACTGATGCGGTGAAGTAGCCCTGTGCCTTTGGCAGAGAAACACCCCCAAAACATAATGTTTCCACCACCATGCTTGACGGTGGGCACAGTGTTCCTGGGATCATAGGCAGCATTTTTCTTCCTCCACACATGACGAGTAGAGTTTAGGCCAAATAGTTCAATTTTGGTCTCGTCTGACCACAGAACCTTCTCCCAATCACTTTGTGCATCTTTGAGGTGATCATTGGCATACTTTAGGCGAGCCACCACATGTGCCTTCTTAAGCAGGGGTACCTTTCGGGCACTGCAGGATTTTAATCCATTGCGGCCCAAAGTGTTGCCAATTGTTTTCCTGGTGACTGTGGTCCCAGCTGCCTTGAGGTCATTCACTAACTCCCGCTGTGTGGTTGCAGGCCGATTTCTCACTGTCCTCATGATCATTGCCACCCCATGAGGTGAAATCTTCTGTGGAGCACCAGACCGAGGTCTATTGATGGTCATGTTATACTCCTTAAATTTTCTCACAATTGCACCAATGGTTGTTACTTTAATACCCAGCATCTTGCTAATGTTTTTGTAGCCCATTCCAGATTTGTGCAGGTCAACAATCCTGTCTCTGAGGTCCTGAGAGAGTACTTTAGTCTTACCCATGCTGGAGAGTTTGGAATCTGTCTGATTGTCTGATTCTGTGAACAGGTGTCTTTTATACAGGTGATTATTTAGAACAGGTGTCTTCAATTCAGGTAACAAGTTGATTGGGAGTGTGTAACTGGTCTGTGAAAGCCAGAACTCCTAATGCATACTAGAGGATCAAATACTTATTTCCCTCAATGAAATACAAATAAATTCATATATATTCCTTCAAGTTATTTTCTTGATTTTCGTTTTGATATTCTGTCTCTTCATGTTAGAATACATCTACCATTAAAAGTATAGATTGATCATGTCTTTATTAGTGGGCAAACCAACAAAATCAGCAAGGGATCAAATACTTTTTACTCTCACTGTATATATGTGTGTGTATATATATATATGTGTATATATATATGTGTATATATATGTATATATATGTGTATATATATGTGTATATATATGTATATATATGTGTATATATATATATATATATATATATATATATATGTATATATATGTATATATATATATATATATATATATATATATATATTGTCTTTGTTCTTCAGTCGGCCAATCAGCTTGTCTCCATTTCGTTAGTATTTCTTCTCTAACTTGTTTATTAGTAATAACTTACAGGAGGATGAAGTGTCTTTACCTAAGGACACAAGGGTCTGACTAGGACACAGTGGAATTCGAACCACCAACCCTTTGGTTATTGGATGACCCGCTCTACCACTGTCCCTTTCTGTCACCTGACTTGGTATTTTTTTTCTTCAGTCCTAAATCTGAGTCAAAATGTCCATTTCCAGTTCTTCCAGATACAGTTTGTAACTAATCGTTGAATGTCGTTGGTTCTGACCTGCACCATTTTTTTAGTTGTGGCCTTTGTTTTCAAGCTGCAATTATCATTTTTAGTAAATATCTGTAATTTTTATTGACCTCATGACCACTAATGGAACCAAAATACATTACCAACCATGTTTTAGGAATTGAATATTCCAATATCTTAACAATTGTTGAGTGGACATTATTCTAAAACGGTGCCAGTTTAGGACAGAACCAAAAAAAATGTGTGTGATATTCATTAACTTCTCCACATTCCAACAAGGTTGTAACCTGTTGAATATTTAGCTGTAATTTTAGGAGTTATATAAAAAAAATGCAATGTGCTTTCACTGTTCAGAGTCGACAGGGACAGAATGTGCTTAGTAACACTTGTGATAATGCCGATGTTGTAAACAGTCCCCCCCCCCCCTAATTTTTTTTCTCTTTTTTTTTTGAAACAAGTCCAAGCAAATCCCACAACTCTTTATTTGTTGTGGTGGGGGAAATTATACAGGTATGACGGTTCTGAAAAACACAAATTACACATAATTACTCTGACAATAAAATAAAAATAAACACGGCAGAGGACGTCCAACATTTTTTTGTAATCTGGCGGAGGGGGAATAGGCGCAATCTCGTGAATGGTTACCAGAGTCTGTGGTGTACGGCTTGACGAAAAAAAACAAAAACCCCAAGAACTTTTTTTTTTTTTTTTTTTTTCTCGGATCATGCGAGCTTTGCTTTTGACATTAGGAAGCAGCGCGTTACCATTAATTTAGTTTGTTTTCAGCTGTACTTCCTCTGTTACGTTGATACACCAAAGTATTTGGTCAGAAAAATGAGCCTTAAGTACTACACCAGTTTAAGCTAGAAAGACTCGCAGCACATTGTATACATTTCAGAGCTGTAATATTTCATTAGTGCAGTAGATTCATTGCAAATGGGGATTTTTCTTTCTTTCCCAGTAGTGGATTTAATTACTTGAAGAGAGAGGGAAAGAGAAAGACGGAGACCACATTTTTTGTAATGAGCTGTTTTCATTGAGATAATTATTCAGAATGTCACAAGACGTGATATTCATCTGGGTTCATTTCGAGCTCTAATCCCTCCGATCTGCCATGGATTCCAGCTGTATGGCTCGACTTTATATTTAGGGATATGTGAGATTGGCCTCATTCACTGAAGTGCTATGGTTTTTTTTTGTTTTTTTTTTATGTCTGAATACACATCACGGTGTATAAATCGCCTTAAGTGTTTGTGATTGTTTTGCATGTGATGACCAGTGCGTGGAATTTGGTTCTCGCACCCCCCCCCTTATACTCTCGTTTACCTCCGTTCGAGGGAGAAAATGAAACCCGTGTCTTTAATCATAGCGTAATGGCTTTCTGCATTTGTTACAGTTTCATTAAAAAGCCATTAGCAGCTAATTTTTAGCTGGTCTGATGGATGAGTTGGGAGCCAGGGGAAGTTAAGGAAAAAGGTAATTTGAGTCAACGACGATGAGCCCCGTTTCGCTGCAGTGGGTCGTCATCGATGGCTCGAACAGCACAAGTGTAAGAGAAGTGGCCGCATACCATCTGACATGACTGGAACCACCCCAGACTGTGACTGTATGTTTGAAACACTGAGCTGTTTTTCATGTCTCATTCCACACGGTGCCAGCTGGAAACAATTCTTATGAGAACCAGGGTCACTGTTAAACAAGCTGTAGACCGGCTCGGATATGGATTGTGTAACAACGTCTACAATAAGTAGATTGATAAGGATAAAAGGCTGCAATAACAAAGGGCAAAATTCAGAATAAGATTCCTGTGCAGGAGAATAATGTGTACGACTCGTTAAAACAAAAGGAAATGAACAGAAGCCATCGTCGTAAGATGATATGAAATGAGTAACCATGATATTGACATTGGTGGGGACATAATTCAACGACAGCAACAATAAATAAATAAAAAATAAATAAATAAGAACATGGCTAAAATAACGTCTCCTTTTGTTTTTGTCAACAAAAACCAGGAGACATTTTAGGAATTTCTTTTATTTCTTAAGCCACATTTTGTCTTTTTTTTATTGGTCATCTATAACTGCATTATATATTTAATTATAGTTATTGTCACAAGACCCACATTTACGTCTAGTTTAGTTTTTGTGACGTGATAAAGGTTCGTTGATGACAATATTTAGTCACAATAAAGCGCACTGTCAATGAATGGTTGATTTTTTTTTCTTTTACATTATTCATATATAAGGTGAACTGGATTATAAACTTATATATAATGCATTAAGTGAAGTCTAAATTATTAGATAAAAAGTCTAAATTCTCAGTAACTAAACACAACCAGAATTAATCCATATATCAGGTGCACTGTGATTTTTTTGTGGTAAATTAAAGTATTTTCAGTGTCACCTTATAGTCCAGAAAATACAGTAACAGTAATGTCATCTCATATTCAAATATTGGTATGGACACGCCCATACCGTCCATACGCAGTTTTAGGCCCATGCACGGACTATATAAAATAAACAGGACGGTCAGGGAGGCTGCTGGATCCTCTCCAGGGAGGGTGGTCTCCGAGCCCTGACATGTGTGACACGGCCTCCCCATGTCAGACCCCGGGTGTGTGACTGTATGCGTCAAAGAGTGATTTGATAAAGGAGGGGATTTGTCGCAGATAAGGAGCTATTGGGTTCCCTTCATTTATTTACTCACTCCGGGGGCTTTTACCCTCCACCGGCCGCTCCTCAATCTCCAGGCCGCCCGCTTTGATGTCAGCATGTGTTGGCCGGTGACCCGCAGAGGGAAAAACAACAATAACACAGAGCGTGTTTACCCAGAAATGCTCTTCTGCGTGCTCCCATTAATCTGCTCCAACTGTGAAATTGACCAGTTTTAAAAATGTTTGGTTTTCAAAGTGCAGGTCTGTTGTCGACACGCAGAATAGATGGATCCAGGAATTTCGTCTGTTTTTTTTTTTTTCCCCCGTGTGTTTACAAATCGAAATTGAATAATTGATTTTTAATTTGCGGCTGAAAAATGAGTTTTTATTTCAGAAACATTGCTCTGGGCAACAAAAACAGTTGACGTTTATAGAGACTGTTCTCTTCTCACCCGCACTGTTTAGTGTATACTGTTATTTTGACGTCTGCATTTGTCAGCCCAGTTTTGTATTCTCGCATCACTCTTCACGTTCTGCTTACGACGACTTCAGATGTTCTGAATGGTCCTCCTATCCAAAACGCTAATCTTTTATTTGTTTTTTTTAAATCAGTAAACCTGTTCACATGTCCTTTGGCATGAAAAGCTGATTCTAAAACACTTGCACAAAAGACAAAATATATTTTCTTTTCCAGTCTTTATTTTTTTTTATTCGAAATTCTACTATAGATTCACTGAAAGGACTTTGTGTTATATATGTCCCTGTTATTCGAACCATTATACCCAAACATACACTAAACTGTGCTAAAAACAAAACAATGCACTAAAACTGCACTAAAAAAACAATCAAATGTACTACAAAAATGTTTAAAAATAATGAATTTGATTTCTATAGTGCTTTTCAAGGTACCCAAAGTACTTTACATTAGTGATCCTTTATTCATTCACTCTCACATGCTCCCTCTGGTGGTGGTAAACTACATATGTAGTCACAGTTGCCCTGGGGCAGACTGACGTTTCACGCCTGCGGCCCCTCTGACCAACACTGAACATTCATACGCATTTATACACCAGTGTAAGGGAAGTTCTCTTTTTTTTGATAAATAAACCAAAATACACTTAAAAATACACTAAAACTGCACTAAAAAAACAATAACGTGCACTAAAACTCAAAATGCACATAAAAATACACTGTACTAAAAACAATAAAATGCACAACAAATAAACCAAGATCCACTAACAATACGCTAACCTACAAAAAATACAATAAAATGCGCTAAAAGATTAAAAATGAATTGAAAGTTCTTGTTGTTGTATCCTGGTATGAACACCATTTGTAGGACGGTGCTGCATAGCTTTGGCAGCAGTTGTGCCTCAGCATCATCAGGTGTTTCAGACATTTAACACGAGACACGTTTCTGGTTACGACGACTTCAGATGGTCTGAAGAGTCCTCTTATCCAAAACACTAATCTTTATTTGTTTATTTTTTAAATAAATAAACGTATTCACATGTTCTCTGGCATGAAAATCTGTTTCTAAAACACTGGCACAAAAGACAAAATATATTTTCTTTTCCAGTCTTTTATTTTTTTTTTATTCAAAATTCTACTATATTTAACTTTGAACACAAAAAGCCTTGATGTTTAGAAGCTGCACAAAGATGGAAGAATGCACAACATCAAATATGATTTTCAACATTAAAGGATCCGTGTAATTGAAATCCTTTTTTTTATTCCAGATGACAATAATGAACATGAGGAAAACAACACTGACTGTATTTAATTATATTTTTTCTCCTTGTTTTGTTGATTTTTTTTTCTCCCTCTTTCATTTATTGTGCGGTGGACATTTTTGTTGGCTGCAAGTTTTGTTTGGATTTTTAAAAAAATTAACCATAACAGCCCTGACCTTGATTAAGAACGATCTTATTTGCATTTTTGCTGTGACATTGTCTACGGAGGTGCTGTTTTAATTTAACAGCTGCGTTAAAATGTTTATACCTCAGGCTGAATCCCATTTCACCCCTTACCCTTCAAACAGAGCTACAAGGGGTAGGGCTTGAAAATCAACCCCTATGAATGGGGACACCCCTTCAACACTCCCCTACGTCATCAGGTCACTTCACCTGTTGTTACGTAACCAAAAAAACCCACAGCTTTAACCAGAAGTAAACAAACATGTCTGCTGCTGTAGTCGTGTCGTTCTCCTGGATATGAACAGATTTTTTTTACTAATATCTGCGTCCAATTACAGAAGTGCTACAGGATGCATCGACTGATTACCCCACGTTTACATAAATAGCGTTTTTTTTTTTTTTACCATTACACATCGCGGCAATGTCAAACTTTACACAATAGAGCAGTTATTACAACTTAAAAACTGTTAATTATGGTGAAAATACTACATTTGTGTACTACTATTTTTAAAATGATTCACATTGTATTCTGGGAAATTTCTCTACCCTTCCGTTTGGAGTCTCTGTTTGAAGGAGTATAACCCCCCCCCCCCCCCTCTGCCTTAACCTGAACTGAGACACCCCTACCCCTCCACGTGGACGCACAAAACGGAGGGTAAGAGGTGGAATGAGTTTCAGCCTAAATATCAGATATTTCCTCATAAAATTTTCAGTGTGTGTTGAGAGTGTCACACACAACAAATGATTACATTTTGGTGGTGATCCACAAGAGATCCTGGATTCTGGATCACTTTGAAATTATGAGTGATCCAGAATCCAGGATCTCTTCTGGATCCAAACCAAAATTCATTCATTTTTTTAATCAAAATTCATCTATAACATTTTGAGTCATTTTGCTGTCAAAAAAAACCCCACTGAAAACAGAACCTCCTTAGTGGAGGTAAAAACTCAAAATAATAACACTGCACTTATCTTTTAGTACAAATTTATCTCCAGTTGAAGACCCACTACAACTATGTATGACAAAGTATAACACACTTTCACACATATATTTACATCCATATATATATTTATATACATATAGGTATTTATATTTCATCTATAAATGTAAACAGTATAATGTAGAGATATTTATGAACAAATGTAGAGAGTAAAAGTAAAACGTTTCCAGAAAAATAAATATTGAAGTAAAGAACAGATACCAAAGAAATCTACTTAAGTACAGTAACAAAGTACTTCTGTACTTTACTCTGAAGAGGTTAATTAATATACGTGTATTATTAGAGGATTCTCTACCTTTGAATAAAACCTGTTTGGTCTGGATGTATTATGAAAAGAGTGAAAGAAAAGCTAACGTTAAGCAGCTAAGATGAGGGTCCACGCACACGCACACGCACACGCACACGCACACGCACACGCACACGCACACGCACACGCACACGCACACGCACACGCACACGCACACGCACACGCACACGCACACACACACACACGTCTGCAGACAGACAGAGGTCAGGCCTGGCCTTCCTGTGCCCTAACCCTCCATAGGTGCCCACTTACCCTCTGGGTAGGGGGTCCCCCTCGCCTGTCACTCACGCCACCAACACCCTATCCTTCCCCGTATCTCCTTTCTCATCTCATTCTCTCAAGTTTTTCTCGGTGTCACTTTCTCTCACTGTGTTATTTTTTCCATTTATCTCTTTGTCTCTCCTAGTTTTTTTTTTTTTCCCCCCATTTTTTGCTACCGTCATCTTTGGTCAACAGCTGAGTTGACATGCCTGCAGGGGAAGAGGGGAAGCAGCCCCCCCCCCCTACTCCTCTTCCCACCCCAGTCCCAGTGTTTCTCCCTTCTTTTTTTCCAAGCCTTCAATCCCCGTCCCTTCTCGTACTGTGCCCTGCTGTGGCGTTTGGGAGGATCAGTTTACCCGGCAGCAGCTGAGGCAGACTTCATTTGTCCCAGGGCTTCCCTCTGAAAAGGCATGTTTCGCCTCTGGAGAATAGCTCGCTGCCCACGGTGACATTGAGCGCTTAATTGCGCTACTTCCAAATTTGGCAGTCTTGTCCTTTAGTGGCAGTTTGAATTGTTGAACTGGAGTGTTCTCTTCTTGGCCTGCAGGGATAGGCATTCCTTTAGGTATAGATATGAGAGTTGGGAGCAGGGGAGACTGGTTCTAATTTGAATGTGCTCAAGAAAAAAAAAGTGTATTGTGATGTAAACTTAGCACCTAAACATGCGATCATGTTCCGCTCTAAACGGACGTCATCTTAAAAACAAACCTTTCTTCTTTTTCGTCGACGCGGCTCTAAATCATACGTCTTTCTGAAGCGATGGCAACAATCGAAGTGTAAATAACGAGAAACAAATTTACACCTTATTTGCCAATCTCTATTCTTTGTAACTTTGATGAAGTGTTTATTTTCCCTGCTCCTCTGTTTACCAATTCCCACCGCTCAGTGATGGGGATAGAAGCAGTGTGGTGCGAACGCCTCACTGATAGAACATGTAAATATTTCTGCCCCAGCACTTTTTTTTTTTTTTTTTTACCCCCTTGTCTTTTGGCAAATGTGTGTTTACTTTACCGCGCTGGGGGATACTCGCTTCTTTGTCTAAACTTATGCAAAACACGTTTATGTCTTCATTACACACTGAGACAAAAGGGTTTATTATCATTGAATTGTGTCACCGCTGTAGAATGGGTTGATTATGTGAGGGTGCGTACATGTGTAGTAGAATGTTCAGAATGTGGAGAGTGTGTGAGTTTACATTTGTCTATTAGAGTCAATATAGTGTATGAGTCAGAGGGGGGGGGGGGTCATCGATGGCCAATTTCTAAACCATAACAATATGAAGACGGTAAACTTATATTTAATGTGCATTTAATCATTTGCTTATTTTGTAAAATACATCAAACATTATGGGAAATACGTGAAATCTAATATGTCAAGTAAGAACAATATAGTAACAAACAAAATAAACCGATACTGAAACATTTTCTTAAGTTTAGCTTATTTTAAATATAGTGAGTCTGAAACGAACAAATGCTCAATTGTCGTTATCACTCATGTCATCAGATTTGGCAGCCATATTGAGTTTTATCAACCAACATTAGTTAATAGTAACATTACTTTTTCATTTTACTTCTTTTGCATGATCATTTTATCATATATAGACGAAACATAAGTGGTATTATTAAAAGGAACTGACTGATAGGCACTCTATTCATCAGGCTGTAAAATAAACAAAGCTATCATACTGAAATATAATCCAAAGATAAATATCTTTCAGTAAAACTTAGTGGCATATTACCCCCCCCCAGTGGTACCGATGACCCTATTTTAAGGTGGTGTGCTTATATACTAAAACATGTATATGAATGGATATGTAGCAGAATATATTTAGTTTTCACACCTTTAGTGTTTACATTAGTGCAGATAAGAGTGACTCCTGAGACACTTGGCCACACTGATCCCCCGCTTAAAAGCCAAACACATGTGACCGTTCGCTCTCTTTGTCCAGATTGTTGGTCGACCTGTGATGAATGCCATACTGCGTGTTGTTAACACGCTAAACTCTTCACATTGTTTCCTATGTTTTCTATTTTTACAATGGTTTGTAAATGTATTGTCCTTTTGTTTCCACTTTTATGTTGTTACTTTTTTCCTTCATTTGTTTTACCTGCCATCCTCTGTTGCAGGAACATTTCTACTACGAACATGGATATGAGGTATTAGACATAGAAGTTGTAACGTAGCAAAAAAAATAAAAATCCCTCTAGTCCTTGTAGTCTTTTGCGTAGAGGAATTTTGGTAAAACTTTACATGACGATTAACGCTAATAAGGTGGTAATTCAATGGTAATTTTGATGTAATTTCATGGTAATAATGCCTTTGTAATTGCTTATTACAAGTAATTTCCATGCAATTACTTTGTAGTTTCTGCAGGTAATAGTGATTCAAACAGCTTTCATTTCAGCTATTTATTAATGGTTTGTTTGAGTTTGTTTCTTGATGAACATTTACAAATTGGTCACAAATAGTTAATACATAGTGAAGTGTGTGTAAGTATTATAAAGTGTTACCTTTTTTGTATTTTAGAAGACTTTTTAATATATTTAGAATGTTTATAGAAACTATAAAGTAATTGCACTGGAAACTGCATGGAAATTATTTGTAATAAACAGTTAAAAAGTCATTATTACCATGAAATTACATCAAAATTACCATAGAATAACCACTTTATTACCGATCTGTAATGTAAAGCGTTACCAAAATGTTCTTATAGATTTACTAATGTGATGAGAACAATAGATAGATAGTTTATTCATACCCATGGGGGACGTTCAGGTACGTCCAGCGGCTCTCCAATTTACATATGCACTAAACAAGAAATGCTTCAAGTATAAATGTGAGTTGGAAATGATAAGACTGAACAAGGTCTCTGCTAACTTGTGCAGGTCATAACTCAGACCTTTGACAACAAATATTAAGTGTTTATATTGAACTGTGTTTGTTCAGGGATTGTCACTTGACTCCAGCTGAAGGTCAGTTCTCAGCTTTTATCCTGTAACTACCTTTACATATGACTTAAACATGTCAAATATTTCGTAGGAGATATTTTCTGTTTTCGTGCATTTGCAGATTTGCTGAGTTGAAGCTAAAACCTTCAGACCCACTTAGTTAGAACCCTGAAACTTGCCTTTTCCTTGGATCATCATACACCCACATCTTGTCTTACTTTAATGGAGAACACTCCCAAGGATAGAAAATAGTAACCCCACACCCCCTGTCCCCGAATCTTAACCCAATTTGTTTATTTTCAAGCTCATCCCTAGCCAGTGATGTCCATTTTCATCGTCTTTTTCCGCGTGTACATAAACACAAATATAGATCCTATACTTGCATTCCTGCGACTGCTGCTGAGTGCTGATGACATTTTCTGTTGTGGAGGAGAGACCTTAACCCCCTCTCATCCATGGACCAAAGTTTATTTATAGAGCCCACAGAGCTGGCTGTTAAATGAGGAAGAGAGGAAGGTTAGTGCGAAGGTTTGACGAGGGAGGGGCGGGTGGGGGGGGGGGTAGATGTTTTGGCCTCACGGAACCAGATGCCAAGATGTATTCCACCTCTCTCTCTCTTTACACGTCTGAAGCAGAGTTGGTCAAAGTACTCACATTCTGTACTTAAGTATAAGTACATCTACTGCTGTAGTAAAAGTAAAAATGCACAATTTCAAAAGTCAAAAGTAAAAGTGCATTAATACTTATTTAACCAGGAAAAATCCAAAAAGTTTCAAAAGTATCTAAAATAAAGCATTTAAAAATGAGTTACTGTGTAGATGATGTGTTTGATAGGATCACTGTACTCAGTTTTGTGGGTATGGGTTGGAAATTAAGAAAACCAAGATGAGAATTAAACAATAATTACAAATGAGATTTAAAAAGTTGATAATTTTAAGAAGAAAAAGTCAAAATGATGAGATAAAAAGTCAAAATTGTGAGATAATAGATATGTAATTCTAATATATAAAGTCACAATCTCTCTCCTCCACTGATGACTTATTGTTCGTACTGTCACATCTGTTTAATTTGAGTCTATTCTGAGAATGTAAGGAGTATAAAGTAGAGATATTTATGCAAAAAATGTAGGACCTAAAGGTAAAACGTTGCCAGTAAAGTACAGATGTCTAAAAATCTAGTTAACCCCTGAGACGTTAGCAGTTCCACAGTAAAAAACAAACAAACAAATAAATTAAGCAACAAAATGAATAAAAACAGCCAAAATGATCAATAAAAATGACCAAGAAATGAATAAACCAACAAAATAATACGTACTATGAACACAAATGCAACGAAGTATCAGAAGAATACTAAAATTTAAAAAAACCCCAATGTAAAAAATAAGCAACAAAATGAACAAAAAACCTAATATTTACAAAATAATAAATGGTATGAAACCATTTCCAGATCAATGAAGTAAAACAGAAATTAAAAAGAGAGAAGTTTTCTGAATATTTCAACTAAACCATCCATTCAGAATGCGTCAGCGCTGATGCATCAGGGGTTAAAGGGTTAAGTACAGTAATTAAATACTTTTACATCATTACTTTACTCTCTGGTCTGAAGAAAGATAGAAGGAACCGTAACCTGAAAAACTAGCGCCAGCCTCGACCACTGACCCTGAAGTTTGAAGCCGTTTTTTTTTTTTTGCTCGTTAGCTCACGTTTATCCATAACCTTTTTATTTATTTATTTATTTATTCATTCATCTATTGTATGTATATGATGTGGTGTAACAACTGGACTTCCCAGAGGGGATGAATAAAGTATTTATCATCATCATCATCATCATCATCATCATCATCAATCCATAAATGTTCCAGATTTTTCCATATCATTTAAAACAGTTTGGGTGCAGCCGTTCTCCAGAGTTCTGCGTTTCCTCCCCCTCCACCGACCGCCCTCTCAAGGAGTTTCTTGTTTGTTTTTTCTTCAGGATGACCACGAGAGCGGCTCTAGCTCCACCAGTCGCAGTGTTTCAGACAGCTCCAAGGCCGCAGCCAAGCCCCGCCGCCTCCAACAAGCTGCCCCCAGTGACCCGGACCTGCCCCCAGGTGAGTAATGGCCCCGAGGCCAATGAGGCTATTCTACCTCCCTGTTCAGACAATAACCACCAGGGCAGGCAAAGCCCCAGTGGGGGAGGACAGGGGCACAGAGGCAGACAGAGATTAAGACTTATTTACACTAGCTAGAATTTTTTTTTTTTTTGTGTCAAGTCTCTAAAAAAAAATTCCCAAACTGGATTTAAAGCCCCTGTTGCCAGTAGCCTAATAGATAGATAGATGGATAGAAGTATTTTATTTATCCCAAGTTGGGATATATAGTTGTTGCAGCAGGACAGGCATTAGCACTTGTGTAGTATCTGAACCAAGAAAAATATAACATGTTAAAAATATCTACAGTTATATAGTTATTTGACTACTGTATTTTCTGCACTATAAGGTCCACTGTCACAGAATAGTTTATTTTTTTAATGGTTTGTCAGATATAAGGTGTACCGGACTATAAGGTGCATTAAGTGAAGTCAAAATCATGAGATAAAAAGTAAAAATTATGAGATAAAAAGTAAAAATTATGAGATAAAAAGTCCAAATTCCAAGCACAACTAGAATGAATCCATATATAAGATGCACTATCGTTTTTGGAGACAGTGTGCCTTATAGTCCAGAAAATATGTTAAATACAATATACATTGTAAGTGTGAATAATAATAATGATAATAATAATAATAATAATAATGATAATAATAATATAGAACAGTACAATAACCAGTAGCAGCTTATCTGTGCAAAATGAACCAGTGCAAAAAATGTTGTAACAAACAAATAAATAGTTAGATACAGGTTAACAGTTTCCTAATTGAATAATGTTATCGATGAGACAATGTGAAGAGTTCAACTGTGCAAGATTGAAGTAATTAATGACATGTGTCTGGTGTATAAAATGAAAACACAGGTATTTTCTGTTTATGCTTTAAGAAACGTACTGTCTGAGGGGGAGCTTAGTAGCACTGCATTTTTCACTGGCGTTAATGTAGCTAGAAAGGGTACGGGGGATGTGCCTGTGATAAATCACATAGTGATGGCTCTTATCAACAAGGCCACTTGACCACATGCCTCCTACAGGGCTGTAGTATCCGTACCTACTTGAGTACTTAACAACACTTCACACAGACAAGCCCCGTTTGATTGAAGCAGGATAACAGTCTTTTATAAATAGGTTTAACATGTATGTTTAGCCAGATATGTTGACAATTCTTACTTAAGTTGTACACTTTAGCTAGTACAGCAGCTTAGGTCAGCTATTTTGGACTTTACCTTTATTCTTTACAGCGTTTTGTAAATGGATGTAAGACTTTAGCAACCTGCATCATGAGATAAAAAGTAAAAATCGTAAGTGAAAAACGAAAAATCGTGAGATAAAAAGTCCGAATTATTAGATTAAAAAGTCAAAATCATGAGATAAAAAGTCCAAATCATGAGATAAAAGTCTAAATTATTAGATAAAAAGTCAAAATCAAAGTCACTGAACATAACCAGAATTAATCCATATATAAATTGCACTGGATTATAAGGCGCATTGTCTTTTTTGGAGAAAATTAAAGTATTTTTAGTGCGCCTTATAGTCTCTAAAATACAGTATATTATGCACCTGCTGCCATGTGGAGTTGTGTTTACTGTGTTTACAGTGACAATAAAAGATTCTGATTCTGAAAAGGGACAAAAAAATATATAAATATATAAAAGAGTGTAAGTAAGAGTTGTTTCCTTACTTGAACCAGGGGTCAAAGGGCAGAGGATTGAGTACTTTGTAGATGTTCTGAAGTGCAGCTCAGAGGTTAATCTGTGTTTTGTGTTATTGGGGAGTATAAGTGAAACGGATCTGAATTGAAAGAAGTGGAGGGGAGTCTTACATATAAAGTGAAGGTATGGCTTTTAATGAGCGGAGGAAAAGTGGAGAGTGGGGGTCTGCTGCATTAAGTGCGAGGTCAGAGTCAAACACCAAACCAGAAGACACACTTTTAGAGCTCTAGTCTTCATGAATATATGACCTGCACTCATGGCTGCTTGTATCTGGGGAGGATCTGTTTCCAGGCCTGACGTTATGAGATAATATCTCTCCCCCAGCTGTTAAAGCAGGGTACCTCACACCCCAGCATCTCCCTTTGGGGCCGGCGTCCACAGATCTCCCCCCAGGTGTGTGTGAGTGCAGGAGGATTCCTATTGTGTCCATGTGCCCTTGTGTATGATTTTTTTTTTTTTTTTTTTTTACGTGCGTGTGTGTATTTGCCTACGCACCGGTGGACCTTGTTTCAACCCATTACAGGCGGCAGAGATAATTCTGGGGTCAAAGGTCGAGGTACCTCTGTAGGAGTGAGGAAGCAAGTGAATGTTGTAATCGCAGCCTTTCTCATTAAAAGGTAGAGGTTAAAAGGTACACGAGGTAAAACTAACCTGCTATGACTCAGACAGAGGATGTTTTCCTTAGAATGAGATACAAGAAAAACCTGTCAAAAGTTTTCAGTGTTGTTTGGAGCTGGTTTTAAAAAAAAAAAAAGGGCACTGCACTGGGGGCACTGGGGGTCACTGGAAAACTGTATTTTATTTCATGTAGGTTATCAATACGTGAAATGTTATGGTGATGGGCCACGTTAACTCAATTAAATGTTCTTAAAATACTAAAAATACTCGTGCTGTCAGTCGATTAAAGGTGTCATTCTGCGGAAAACCACTTTTCTTGCTCCATTCACATTTTTTTGGAGCTCAGCACCCAGGGACCAGAAGTAGAAGGGTGTGACTTAGCCTGTCCATTGTGGTCCTTGCTCTTGACATACAGTCCAAAACACACCTACAACACTTAAAAACACATACCCATATAACCCCCCCCCCCCCACACACACACACACACACACACAAACACTTATTCTTGGATTTGATCTAAGAACAATTTCCTGACTTCGATTTTAAAGATGTCATTCCACTGAAAAACACTTTTCCACTTTTCTCCTTTTGGAATCTGATGGGTCACCCCGAGTTACGACCACAGGCTGCATTTGCTGCAGGTGTGTCCCCTCTACTGTCTGTGTGGTGTGTCCCCTCTACTGTCTGCGTGGTGTGTCCCCTCTACTGTCTGCGTGGTGTGTCCCCTCTACTGTCTGCGTAGTGTGTCCCATCTACTGTCTGCGTGGTGTGTCCCCTCTACTGTCTGCGTAGTGTGTCCCCTCTACTGTCTGCGTGGTGTGTCCCCTCTACTGTCTGCGTGGTGTGTCCCCTCTACTGTCTGCGTGGTGTGTCCCCTCTACTGTCTGCGTGGTGTGTCCCCTCTACTGTCTGCGTGGTGTGTCCCCTTTACTGTCTGTGTAGTGTGTCCCCTCTACTGTCTGCGTAGTGTGTCCCCTCTACTGTCTGCGTGGTGTGTCCCCTCTGCTGTCTGCGTGGTGTGTCCCCTCTGCTGTCTGCGTGGTGTGTCCCCTCTGCTGTCTGCGTGGTGTGTCCCCTCTGCTGTCTGCGTGGTGTGTGCCCTCCGCTGTCTGCGTGGTGTGTCCCCTCCGCTGTCTGCGTGGTGTGTCCCCTCTGCTGTCTGCGTGGTGTGTCCCCTCTACTGTCTGCGTGGTGTGTCCCCTCTACTGTCTGCGTGGTGTGTCCCCTTCACTGTCTGCGTGGTGTGTCCCCTCCACTGTCTGCGTGGTGTGTCCCCTCCACTGTCTGCGTGGTGTGTCCCCTCTACTGTCTGCGTGGTGTGTCCCCTCCACTGTCTGCGTGGTGTGTCCCCTCCACTGTCTGCGTGGTGTGTCCCCTCTACTGTCTGCGTGGTGTGTCCCCTCTACTGTCTGCGTGGTGTGTCCCCTCTACTGTCTGCGTGGTGTGTCCCCTCCACTGGTGGATTTACCATCATTCATAGAAAACAATAGAGAAACCAGTCACTTAGAAAAAGTCTGTCCACTACACGTCACCAGGACATTGGCGTCA
The DNA here is from genome assembly GCA_020466265.1 of Siphamia tubifer. Classification (NCBI taxonomy): domain Eukaryota; kingdom Metazoa; phylum Chordata; class Actinopteri; order Kurtiformes; family Apogonidae; genus Siphamia; species Siphamia tubifer. The sequence continues at coordinate 53,263,913 of CM035798.1, read as the reverse complement.
CCCATGTGGGGTTAAGCTCGTCCCCCATTGCAGTGAATTTGAAGTAGCATTAGCATTAGCAATGCTAATGTGTCGGCCTCTTTAATATTAAATGGAAGCTGGTTCCATCAGACAGTAACCATGGTAACCAAAGACTCTAGCTCCTACTGTACTTTTAGAAACTCTGGGAACTTTCAATAAACCTGCATTCTGAGAACGAAGGGTTCTATTGGGCTGGTACTGAACCAAATCATCTTTAAGATAAGAGGGACCCATACCATTAATGGTTTTATATGTAAGGAGGAGGATTTCAAATTTAATTCAAAACTCAACTGAAGCCACTGAAGGGTTTGGAGCACAGGGGTGATAGGGTTAGGGGTCAGGGGTCAGGGGTCAGGGTTTGGAGCACAGGGGTGATGTGTTCTCTTCTGTTTGATCCTGTTAAAAATCTTGCTGCTAAATTTTGAAGCTTTTTAAGGAATATTTAGGACACGCTACAAGTAAGGAGTTACAATAATAAGACATATTTCATACAAAATTGGCAAATGTTAATAATTTTTAAAGGGTTTGATGGTTAGTATTAGAGGCCTTTTACATGTAAAATACATCTCTATTTATGAAAAGTTCACGGTACGAAGACACTTCTGGAACTAATTAATTTCATAAGTAGAGGTACCACTGTACTTTGACCACCTCTGCTTTTAACGAATCCACCCTCGGTCATGATTGCGACCCTCACATTTGCCTTTTGTCTGTGTCCACCCGCTTTAAACCATGACCCCAGTTGTAGCTCCACCGTCCCATGTGAACCACTCATCCACGTCTGCGTCTAAACACCGCCGTGTTACGTCTGCGCTCTCCCCTTCAAAAACAAACCAAAACAAAACACGGCCGACACTAAAAAGCAGCCACCAGCAATTATCCAGTCATTTGGCCCTAAGCTCTCACACACTGAATGAATTTATCCTTCATGTTCTGCCTGTGGTGGAAAATAGTGATGTTAATTCATATGCCATGGGATTGGTAGCCACACAAAGACCAAAAGACCAAGTGCTTCCACCTTGGGCCATTCTGTGAGTGATTATGTTTACTGCTGCTTATAGGAAAGGGGGGGGGGGGTCGGGACCAGTGGCCACCGTTTGTGAGAACCACGTTTCTTTACAGTGCCCGAGAGTCTAGCTTTGGTGTGTGTTTTGTTTTACATGAGTTCAAAGGCATTAAATGGTGATTGTGTCTCACTTTGGAGCCCAGGTTTAGTCTACTACCTGCGTGTTGAGGGGAATCGAGGCTGGACGTTCGCCAAGACCCTGCAGCTTCAAAGTTGAAAGAAGGTTTTTGCCCACTTTATTTAGAATAGACTTTATTTGTCACCGTAACAAGTACAACGGAATTAAAATGCAAACCAGTTGGTGAATGAGGAGTAAAAAGGAGCTTCAAATTATAAATACATAAACTACTTATTTCAAAATGATGAGATAAAAAGTCAAAATTATAACGTAACGGGACAAATTTATGAGATAAAAAGTACAAATTTTAAGTCACTTTGCATAACCAGACTTAGTCTATATATAAGGTGCACTGTGGTTTTTGGAGAAAATGAAAGTATTTATAAGTGCATCTTATAGTGTGTAAAAAACAGTATTTATTTCAGTCATGGTGAGGAACTTATTAGATGTTTTTCTTACTTTATTCTAAGTGACTGTGAATGAATGCAGCATTCACACAAGGCTGCCACTATAAAGTACCATAATCCTTGATAAGCTAATCCTTCATTAGTCCCGCAGTAGTATTCTAAACCCAGGAGTCACTCTGAATTTTACACCTGCTGCACACATCCAGCCTCTAAGTACAAGTCATTATGCAACTTGATTGCCCACCGGGCCAAATATTATCATTATTGGAGCAGTTGCTGCTTTCTCAATAATACAGTATGGGGCAGTTTGACTATAACTGAAACGAGAGGCTAAAATTGCAAAAACATTAGAAGATTCTTGGCACCAGAGTTTACATTTGACATGAATACAGTAACACAAGCTCAACACAATATACTCTGGAGACCAGGCGATGCATTCCTGTCCTCTGTAAGGGCACAGGAGTTTCATTTTTCAGTTTGAAAACAAAACAAGTATGTGTATTCTTATTATCACTTATTTATACTGTGGTTGTGGCTCAGTACACTTCGGTTTTTAATTGAAATCTGTCACTTGTTAAATGAATTCTCAATAGGGCTGCATGAAATTAGAAAAACAAAACGGACATTGTGATTATTTTTAAACCCTGCGACATATATATATATATATATATATATATATATATATATATATATATATATATATATATATATATATATATATATATATGATATGAAGTACATAACAGTTGTGTGGTGCAGACGCTAAACATATGTTTCAGTATCAACCATCTTGTAGCCGAAATTCTGAAATAAAATTAATTAAAAAAATAAAATAAAAAGAATTAAAAAATAAATAAAAAAAATTTAAATACTTCCACATAACTGATGTTTCTTTTCTTTCTGGCAGTGAGCCTTGTTTTTCTGTTTTCTGTTTTCCTGTTTTTCTTTTGTTGGTTTTGGGTGATTTTCTTTTATTGGGCTGAATGTGGAACTGACCTAAAATGACTTTGACACTCCTGTATGTAAAAATCCTTTAATAATTCACTAATTACACAAAAAATACAGTAAAATGCACCAAAAATACAGTATAACACAATAAAAATACAATATAACATACTAAAAGTACACTAAAATGCACTAAAAATACATAAAAATGCACTAAAAATACAGTAAAGGATACAAAAAATACACTAAAATGTACTAAACGACACTAAAGATACAGTAGAATGCAGTAAAAATCCAGTTGCAGAAAATATTGTTGTTGAGTTTGTTGTTGCTCTTTTCACTCTTCTTCTTTTTACTGGTCTGCTCATATTAGGCAGAATGTGGCCCCTGCGCTAAAATGAGTTTGACACCCCTGCTTTAGAGTAAGTCCATGCACCTAAATTTACGGTATATGCAGCACTGATGTTTCTTTAAAGGTGTCCAAGCATTCCGCGTGCATGCAGAGTTGTGTAAGCATGCATGTGATTTGGGGGAGATCAAGATTTGTGAGGGCTGAAACGCAAACGCACTCCTGAGACAAATCCACAGTCCAGTGTTACTGCTGTCCTGGTACTGGGGCTCAGAAAATGCTCAGCAAATAAATACTGCAGCTGTTCAGGCATTACTGGAAAAAAATGCTACTTTACGGATGGAGAATATCACATAGAGCGCTGTTAAAGCAGGAGCTATCTCCAGCTGGAGCGTTGGTGTGTTCTGGAGACCTGCTGTACCATGAGTCGACACCTTTAAGTCAAAGAGGCCCAAAGAAAAAAACAAAAACTATGGTTTATTTTCATTGAAAGGATTGTCTCTGGGATAAAAGATGAACCTGCGCTGAATTATTTAATTTCCAGTGAAAGATAATGTGTTCTTTGTTCCTCAGTTTTTATATTCCTGAACCAGGGCTCTACATTAACTTTTTTTTCCAGGAGCACACGTGCCCCTAAGTTAAAAAATTTAGGAGCACACCAAAAAAAATAGGGGCACAAGTCTGTTTTACTTTTAAATGTTTATTTATTTACAGTGCAGTACTACACAGATACCAACATTGTTGAATGACTGCTGTCATTTGTGTTAATTTAGAGCAGACCATAACATAACGTTGTATTGGCTGCCTTGTTATTAGATCCATTTTAGAATGATTAACCCTTTCAATATGTGCCGTGTTCGTCTCTATGTGGAGCTGTTCACACAGTTTTAATTCATTTCTAGTAGACTTTCATTAACTCCTCAGGTCTGTGTGTCTTATTGTTGCTGCAACAAGCACTCGCACATGTGCCACTGTTTTGTTTTCCTCGTTCGCACGTTGAAATATTTGCTGCAAATGCGAGTGAAATGGGCGCACTGTAGAGCCCTGTCCTGAACCCAGTTTTTGGTCCCACCACCATATTTATGACCCTCCAGCACAAAACCACAAAATTATGCAATATGAAGTTTATGCTTAAAATCCAAGTCAAATGTCTCCTGAACACTTCTGTGAGTTTTTGTTAAATAAGCAAAATTAACCTGTGTCAAACATACACATATGACGCTATAACTTAATCAATACTGGATATATTATAATATTACACACAGTGACACATACATACATATAACGAAATTATCAATATTGAAAAAGGTCAAAGGTTAAGGTCGCATTCAGCAGAAAAGTCAAAATCACATTATTGGCTCTAATTAAAGAACAGGTTGTCATAGAAACGTGATATTGGCACAAAATAGTGGCGACATTAGTCATTCTGTGAATACTAGTTTTTCTATTGCTGAGCTCCAGCTGCAATGTAAAAAATTTACCATAACACCATTAATAGCATTTGGTGGTAATTGTTCAGACCTTACACAGAAGGTGTTTTTCACCAGGAGTTGTTAAGTCTATTCTTTTGCCCCAGTGTGACTGACTGTACCGTTCAGAATTACAAAAGGAAACTAACTTACAATATTTACTGTCTGATGGACTTTCCTTGACCAATCGCTGGCACCACTTAATGGCTACTAATACTTTCCATATACAGGAGAAACTGGTGAACATGGACAGTATAGTGTTTCTTTCCTATATTGCACAGAGGAGAGTACTTGGCCTGTTCTGAGATCACATAAAGGAGCCGGTTTTTCCAGTCATTTTATGGTTGAACAGTTTTAAGTGGGTTCCTTCCCTGTGGGCCGAAGGCACAGGTGCCGGCTGTGTCAATTGTTTACAGAAGTTCAGAGCGCTGCGACGGCTCGTAGGGAGACGTACGGGCCGGCGTCTGTGGACTTGATGTGCGAGTCTAGGAAGAGGTAAGAGAGCAAGTGTGAGAGAGAGAGAGACACCCTGACATGGGTAAATTAGATCCAGAGGGGGAAATAGCAGGGGGTAAAGTGGCGGTTTTTACTGCCCAGGCTGCAGGTGCGACGGAGTGTTCTGACTGACCGCACGCACGCACGCACGCACGCACGCACGCACGCACGCACGCACGCACGCACGCACGCACGTCTCATGAGGACCAAGTTTGTAATCAAGTAGCTATTTGAATGTAATTATAAATTAATATAATTAAAATAATAATTTTAAAAATAACTACAAATAAATATATGAAAAATTACTTATTAATTAGAAATAAAAATGAAAAAATAAATTAAATAGAGAATAAATGTATTTTCTTTCAGTAAACACATGTTCAAACCTTTGAAAAATACATGGCACTTTGCACCCGTTTCCCCTCATGCTTTATGGGGACTTCCTGAAATTTTTTTTTAATGTATTTATAGGGCCACGTCATTTCTATTTTACTAGGGGGGACCTTTATATTTAACCAGTCAGAGGTCCCCAAGTTGTGACTGTAAACACATCAATGTCCCCATAAAGACAGGAATATAAGCACACACACACACACACACACACTCATTTACATGTCTCATGAAGACCAAGTTTATAATCATCACTTGGAGGTAAGGTATCTGTTAGGTGTTTTTCCCCAAAAAAGAAATAAATAAATACACAAACAAAATATATTCATAAATGAAAGATGAAAATAAAAAGATATAAAAAAATAAATCTAAAAATTGAAAAATCTAATAAGGTACAAGTCCTCATATCTTCAAACTTCTGAAAAATATATGTTTTGCTTTGCACCTGTTTTCCACCTATGCTTTATGGGGACGTCAGGGGGAAACAATCATGTATTTATAGACATTTTAATTTTACTAGAGGGGACTTTTGTTTATATTTAACCTTTGTGGGGACCTGAATTTTGGTCCCCATGGTGCAAACATACCAATGTCCCCGTAAAGATACGAATACACACACAGCCACATTCATACACACACACACACACACACACACACACAGACACACACACACACACACACACACACACATTCATACACACACACACACACACACACACAGACACACACACACACACAGGGGACAATCTGGACTCACACTCCAGTCGAGCACATGCATGCGAGGCCACGTACAAATGTCACGAACACACATTGCGTTTATGAACAGAGTTTATATTATGTCATCCTCTCTTCCTGCTGTGCTTGTTTAGTCACGCACACGCACACGCACACGCACACGCACACGCACACGCACACGCACACGCACACATACACATGAGAGTTTTTGTAATTGGATTATGCTAATGTGTAGCTGGGCTTGTGGACAAGTGGCAGAACAGCTAACCAATTCATCTAAATATTATGTTCGTCAACGGCACCATTTAGTTCGGCCTAATTATCAGTTCTGTTATGCACCCCCCCCCCCCTTGTGCCAGGCGTGTAGATACAGGAAGACTAACATTTGGTTTGGAAAACAGGGGGAAAGCGTTTAAAGGTTTATACGTTTTAACTTGTAGTTACCGTGTTTAACAGTACATGAGAGGAATGAATAATGCCGTCGCTCCTGTGGTTATGACGATTTACTGCTGTGTATTTTCATATTTTACGGTCAAAACTCCCCTGTCTGTAATATTTTAACTTCTTTGGTACTTTGTTGAGTAATGACCTTACCATGTATGTTATTCCTGTGAAGCTTCTGTTTCTGGGCGTCGCTGTGGCCATTAGGACGTACCGGTAACACTGCAGGATGGCTCCCCCAGCTCTGCTCAAACTCCATCTGTCAGATGATACTTATTATTACATCCCTCTGATTCTTCACCACAACCCCCCCCCATCACCACCACCTTTCACCCTCACCACCAAATCTATCTCTGTATTTTGTTTTCCTTTCACTTCAGGAATTGTTTTCTTTCGCCACTGTACAAATTAGAGCCACACGATATATTGTTCGAGCATCAGCATCATAACGTACGTACGTCCTGTAGGCAACGAAAGACACAAATGAGCTCAGTATTTTCTAACATCAATAAAACCTGACACACACTGAACACATCACAATCATTCTGAAGCAGTCTGAGTCACTGCCAACAAGAGAAAATCTACCAAAACCAACAAGAGAAAATCAACCAAAACCAAGGCAACATTAGTTATGTGGAATTATTTCTTTTTATTTATGCATTTCTTTTTCTTTTTGTATTATTTTTGTATTTTTTTTTCATTTGTATTAATTTTCCATTTTATTATTGTTATTATTATTATTATTATTATTATTATTATTATTATTATTATTATTATTATTTATTTATTAAAATGTTTTATTTATTCATTTTATTTTTATTATTTATTTATTTATTATTATTATTATTATTTCTATATATTTGTATTATTTCTCGTATTTATTTATTTTTTTTATTTTATTAAATTTTTATTATTCATGTATTTATTATTATTATATTCAATTAAATTTTTATTTTTTATTTGTTGTTAAAATGTTTTATTTATTTTTATTATTAATTTTAATTCAACAACAAGAAGGATGACACTAAAACGTATGTTCTGTGTCGACCATTTTTCTTTGACTGTTGGCGTTGGCACCACACAGAGCTGTTACTTACTTCTACTATATATAGTGTTAAAATAATCGCATTGCCAGTTTTTTTCGATATCGTGTAGACCAAATACAAATGCAGAAACTCATGAATGCAGTTGAATTCGTGTCATTGTTTGATAGTTTTTCTGAAGTTAACATCAGTGATAATATAAACTTAAGGTTTTATGATGAATGTGTCCATTTTACTTTCCATTATTTGGTTGGTTTTCTTATTTATCAACGGGAGAATTGATTTATGGGAAACCCTGACATTGTCCATCATCTAGTGTGAACCTGTGTTTAGGATTGTAAGGGTTAGGGTGAGTATTAAATAAGAATATGTGGTTTCGTAGGCATGGAGGAGGGATGTGTGTGAGGCAGCGTATGCATAGTTTGGGGTTGAGCAGGACTTTTTGTGTCCGTTTGGGATTCATAAATTCACCCAGGATTTGTAGCGTTTCTCCGACAGGGTGAGGAGTACAAAGTTTTTCATGGATATTTAGCTCTTCAACAGTATAGGTCCGAGGAATAGACTCAGGCTAAAAATAACATGTCAAGATCTCCTCTTATTTATGAGACCATAAGGACGGGAAGGGTCAGGGATATTGAGCCTGGACTTTCTTGGAATGTAGTTCTGGATTTTTCCGTCTTTCACGGTGTGTCAATATTAAACGAATGCATCCTGATGTTGGGTTACATGTATGCTAACAATATCCATGTATTTTCTGTTTATTAAGGCTGTTAGGATACATACATTAAAAGCAGAGGTGTCAAACATGTGGCCCGGGGACCAAATGCGGCCAAATAACGTTACATTATGAAAATATTTCCATTTACAAGGTATCCTGTAACAATAAAATATGAATAATTGGAACAAATGTGAACAATCTTAAGTGTCTAAATAAAAATCAGCACAATTTTAAACATTTTATTTAATGTCTTTGTAGAACTGATCCATAATAAAACACACGGACGAGTGATAAGTTCAGGCAGAGTATTGTTGAAATTGTCCTTATTTTACTGATGTTCAGGTTATTCACATCTTTATTCATTTGGATATTTTATAAAACTAAGTATTTTCACAATGTATTTATTCATTTTGCACTAAAACAAAGACAAAAATGTGATGATTTCATTATTTATAGGTTATTGTGCTTTTATTTTACTGGTTTGGTCCACGAGAGCAAATGTGGCCCCTGCATTTAAGGGTCTTTTCCTTTCAGTTTTTACACACTTGTTTTACACGAAAACAGGCAAATAAAACATGAATAAATAAAAAAATTTTAAAGCAGAGGAACCCCCCCCCCCAAAAAAAAACCAAACAAACAAAACATATCTATCCATAGTCGTCAGTTTGTATATATTTTACTGTATATGTGGATTTTCATTCATATGTGTTTTTGTTGTTGTTTTTTTTATTGTTTGTAGGTTACGTGCAGAGTCTGATCAGGCGAGTGGTCAACAACGTCAACATCGTCGTCAACAACCTGATTCTGAAGTACGTGGAGGACGACATTGTGCTGTCGGTCAACATCACGTCAGCAGAATGCTACACCGTGGACGACATGTGGGAGAGAGCCTTCATGGACATCACCGGTGAGTAGAAACAACTTCTGTTAGTTGGAAATGAACCAGAAAATGTAGCCACACAACAAACTGACAGCAGGGGTGTCAAAGTCACGTTAGTTCAAGGGACACATTAAACCAAATTTGATCTGAATGAGGCCGTACCACTAAAATAATAACAGAAAATATTCATAATGTCAATTTTCACATTAAAAAAAAAAGTTAAATTGTGTGATGAAAATGTTCACATCTACCAACTGTCCTTTAAAACAATATGAATAAACTGACATGAATATATTCACTATCATTTTTGTATTCCACAAATCTATCCCCGGGGCCAGACTGGACCCTTGTCGGGACCCCGGACCTCATGTTTGACACACCTGAGTTACAGTGTCTTTAAATTGATTGACATTTACCCACTGACACCAATAAATCACATCTACAATATAAATCAACAGTATATTTTTTTCACACATTTCATACAAAACTTGTAAATTTTTTAATAGATTTTAAAAGGTTTGAGGTGTAGTATTTGGGGCCTTAGAACCAATCAGACCTTTTACATGTAAAATGCAACTATTTACGAAAAATTCACAGTACGAAACCACTTATCGAACAAATACATTTCGTAAGTCGAGGTACCACTGTACATTGTACATGTTCTCTGTTGTTTATATTCCTTCAGTAAGTGTGACCCACTGCCGTCTTGTCTCGATGGAAGATTTTAATTTCACAAACTGCGTATTTTTATTGGAAGTCCGTCGGATCGGTATAAAAAAGCCAACACATTGGTTAGTCATGTTCCTGGGAGCTTCTGAGGCGACACACCCTTTTAAAAACGCCACCCATCTCATTTATTCGAGCAAGCGCCCTGCGTTGAAAGAGTGTGCTGCTAGTGCAGAGAGTTCAGCCAAATAATGTAGTGTTGTCACACAAAAACCTGGAACCTGGGTATACTGTTGCACTGCAGCAATGTCATTTGGAAAGTCAGTGTCACGGCCAATCATGGCAATTCAGACTGAACCTCATGTCTCATTTTTACCTGAAATAACACACCCCAATAATCAGCTCTGAGGCTTATTTTATAACATCACGTAGACCTGACATCATTTCTACGAACATTGACTTGTCTGGCATTTTCCCAAATATTTTCTGTGTACTTGAACAGTGAAAAACTTTCTACAGGAGGGGAGGGGAAGAGCTGAAAACATACAGATGTGTCTAAGCAACTCTCACACAAAGCTTGCTTTCTTTGTGCATTTTATATTGTTTGTGTCACAGGGTAAAAAAACAAACGACAAACAAACAAGGAAGAAAACAGAGAAATACATACTGCATTTTCAGCACTATAAGGTGCACTGTCAATGAATGGTTTTTTTTTTAAGGTTTTTTCATATATATATATATATATATATATATATATATATATATACACACACATACATACATACATACATACATACATACATACATACATACATGTATGTATGTGTATATATATATATATATATATATATATATATATATATATATATATAAGGTGCACTGGACTATAAGGCGCATTAAGCGAAGTTAAACAGTCACAGTAACTGCCATATACTGAGATTAAAAGTCCAAATCATGAGATAACAAGGCAGAATTATGTGATTAAAAAGTCAAAATCATAAATGTCAGAATTCCAAGTCACGAAACACAACCAAAATTAATCCACATATAAGGTACTGTGGATTATAAAATAGTTGTTTTTGGAGAAAATGAAAGTGTTTTAACTGTGCCTTATAGTCTGGAAAATACGATAAATGAATAAATGACACAGCAGTCAGATTATCATACAGTTCTATAACACATTAGAAATGGAGTGGGTGGAAGTAAAACAACAAAACTGACAACATTATGTTACAATAAAGATACTGAATATGGATTATTGATTAGTGATTAGTGGTGATTTCTGTCATTTCACGTGTTGCTCCATCCTCAAAAACAAACCCTCTAGTGTCATTGTTATCAGCAGACAGTTTCTTTTTAGAGGAGGCACCGTTCCAATGTGTGACGCAAGTTAAAACAATAGTTACTGGCACTGGATGGAGAATGAAATCCGGTGCATGAGTTGTGCTGTTATCACTCTGTGAGATGAGTGAGTCAGTGACAACTGAGAATCTCAGCATGTGTGATAATCCCACAGGACACACAAAGGCACTTGCAGATCACTTAGTTGTTCCTGCACTGGCTGTGATCTGTGAAGGTTTCTATGTTCACTGTCTGTGTGTTATGTACACAGGAGGTAAAAGTACTCATGTACTCCTAGTGTAAAAAAAAATACTCTGGTAAAAGTACTGATTCAAGTACAAAAGTGCAACTGCTCAAATGTAATAAAGTAAGAAAGTAAAAAGTGAAGGTACATTTCTTGCCATATACATATACTATAAATATACTAAATCTGAAAAGTTTCAAAAGTATCCAAAAAATAAAGCCTTTAAAAGTGATTTACTTTACATCATTATGAGAAAAGAGTTGAAATTATGAGATTAAAAAGGCACAATTAAGATAGAAATCCATAATTCTGAGATATAAAGTTATAATTCTGAGATATAAAGTCATATGAGGTAAGAAAGTCATATTTATGAGAAAAGAGTTGGGAGAAAAATAAATACTCAAAGTACAGATTCTTTAAAAATCTACTGAAGTACACTAGCAAAGTACTTGTACTTCATTACTTCCTCCCTCTGGTTATGTATGTTCAGTCATATGTATTTCCTGTGCACATACACATATATAATAATTTACAGGTGTTGTACGTGAACTAATATTTTGTGGTTTTGTGTCGTTCTTCTGTGCAGCTCCAGAGCTCGTGTTAAGGAAAGTGATCAACTTCTCTGATTGTACCGTCTGCTTGGACAAACGAAACGCCAGCGGAAAGATTGAGTTTTACCAGGACCCGCTGTTGTACAAGTGCTCCTTCAGAACCCGCCTCCATTTTACTTATGACAACATAAACTCCAAGATCCCGTCTGTCATCAAAGTGAGCATCTTTAAACTTCTACACATGTCATATGTTTGTGGATCAGTAAAGTGGACCGTTCTCTTCCACATGGGGTCCCCCAGGGTTCGGCCCTCTTTTATTTGTTTTCTCTTCTGCCCCTCACTTCTGGTTTTATTAAATTTTTATGCAGATGATTGTCAGATCTATTTTCCTTTCACACAAAACAGGACAATCCATCCACTCACTGACTGTTTAAATGATGTTAAATCCTGTCTTTTATTTAAATGTTTGAGTTTGAATGAAAGCAAGACAGAAGTGATGTTGTTTGGACCCGGTAGCGCTCCCTCCCCTTTGACCTTGGTCCACTGACACCTTACCTCAGGGACTCTGTCACTAATCTGGGGTTTAAGTTTGATCCTGGTTTTAAATTAGACAAACAGATTAGCTCTGTACAGAACAGTTTTCATCAGCTCCACTAGTTAAGGTGAAGCCAGTTTGATCTAGATCTGACGGATGCCCTGTTCTAACAGGATCAGTATTACCTATGGACCACTGGTGATTACCTATGGACCACTGGTGATTACCTGTGTACCACTGGTGATTACCTATGGACCACTGGTGATTACCTATGGACCACTGGTGATTACCTGTGTACCACTGGTGATAACCTATGGACCACTGGTGATAACCTATGGACCACTGGTGATCACCTATGGACCACTGGTGATCACCTATGGACTACTGGTGATTACCTATGGACCACTGGTGATTACCTATGGACCACTGGTGATAACCTATGGACCACTGGTGATAACCTATGGACCACTGGTGATTACCTATGTACCACTGGTGATTACCTATGGACCACTGGTGATCACCTATGGACTACTGGTGATTACCTATGTACCACTGGTGATTGCCTATGGACCACTGGTGATTACCTATGGACCACTGGTGATTACCTATGGACTACTGGTGATTACCTATGTACCACTGGTGATTGCCTATGGACCACTGGTGATTACCTATGGACCACTGGTGATTACCTATGGACCACTGGTGATAACCTATGGACCACTGGTGATCACCTATGGACTACTGGTGATTACCTATGTACCACTGGTGATTGCCTATGGACCACTGGTGATTACCTATGGACCACTGGTGATTACCTATGGACTACTGGTGATTACCTATGTACCACTGGTGATTACCTATGGACCACTGGTGATTACCTATGGACCACTGGTGATTACCTATGGACCACTGGTGATTACCTATGGACTACTGGTGATTACCTATGGACCACTGGTGATTGCCTATGGACCACTGGTGATTACCTATGGACCACTGGTGATTACCTGTGTACCACTGGTGATTACCTATGGACCACTGGTGATTACCTATGGACCACTGGTGATTACCTATGGACCACTGGTGATTACCTATGGACCATTGGTGATTACCTATGGACCACTGGTGATTACCTATGTACCACTGGTGATTACCTATGGACTACTGGTGATTACCTATGTACCACTGGTGATTACCTATGGACTACTGGTGATTACCTATGGACCACTGGTGATTACCTATGGACTACTGGTGATTACCTATGGACCACTGGTGATTACCTATGGACCACTGGTGATTACCTATGGACCACTGGTGATTACCTATAGACTACTGGTGATTACCTATGTACCACTGGTGATTACCTATGTACCACTGGTGATTACCTATGGACTACTGGTGATTACCTATGGACCACTGGTGATTACCTATAGACTACTGGTGATTACCTATGTACCACTGGTGATTACCTATGGACCACTGGTGATTACCTATGGACTACTGGTGATTACCTATGGACCACTGGTGATTACCTATGGACCACTGGTGATTACCTATAGACCACTGGTGATTACCTATGGACTACTGGTGATTACCTATGGACCACTGGTGATTACCTATGGACCACTGGTGATTACCTATAGACCACTGGTGATTACCTATGGACCACTGGTGATTGCCTATGGACCACTGGTGATTACCTATGGACCACTGGTGATTACCTATGGACCACTGGTGATTACCTATGGACCACTGGTGATTACCTATGGACTACTGGTGATTACCTATGGACTACTGGTGATTACCTATAGACTACTGGTGATTACCTATGGACCACTGGTGATTACCTATGGACTACTGGTGATTACCTATAGACTACTGGTGATTACCTATGGACCACTGGTGATTACCTATAGACCACTGGTGATTACCTATGGACCACTGGTGATTACCTATGGACTACTGGTGATTACCTATGGACCACTGGTGATTACCTATGGACTACTGGTGATTACCTATGGACCACTGGTGATTACCTATGGACTACTGGTGATTACCTATGGACTACTGGTGATTACCTATGGACCACTGGTGATTACCTATGGACTACTGGTGATTACCTATGGACCACTGGTGATTACCTATGGACCACTGGTGATCACCTATGGACCACTGGTGATTACCTATGTACCACTGGTGATTACCTATGGACTACTGGTGATTACCTATGGACCACTGGTGATCACCTATGGACTACTGGTGATTACCTATGGACCACTGGTGATTACCTATGGACCACTGGTGATTACCTATGGACTACTGGTGATTCTGAATAATTATGGAGCATATTTGAGTTCTTCGTCCAGTGAGAATGCTCCATGTCTGTGATTTGCTCAGGAATAATTCCGCCGCAAATTACCTGACCAGTAGTTTCTCTCAGTCCCTAATAGGAGACGGAAGCTTAGAGGTGACGGAGCGTTTGCGATTATCGCTCCAAAACTTTTAAAAACACATTATTTCTCTTTGTCTGTTAAGTTAATTTAATTCTTTTTCACTTTGTTATCCAAACATGTCACACATGCAATGCTTACAATCTGATCTCAATCAAACTATAGGTGAGTACACATGCATAGAATAGAATAGAATAGAATAGCCTTTATTGCAGTTCTCTCAAACTTGTTTCTTTCAGGGGCCACATTCAGTTTGATTTGTACCATACCAGTAAATTAGGAGCATAATAATGTATAAATAATAACCATTATAAAAATTTTTATCTGTGTTTTAGTGCAAAAGACCCCGTTAAATTATCAAAATACTTACTTTATAAACTCTACAAAAAAGATGTGAATAAACCTGAAAAAAAAAACCCAGAAATGTCTTCTTCTTTTAATAATATTCTGCTTGAACTTCTCAGTCGTCCATGTGTTTTGTTATAGATCAGTTTTACAAAGACACTAAACACTTAGTAACAGAAGCAGAAATGTTTAGAATTGTGCTGAATTTTATTTAGACCTTTCAGGTTTGTAAATGACAATTTTTTTCCTAATTTAATCTTATATCTTGCACTAGATAATACAAATATGTTGTTGTCATTATTTATGAGTAAAGAAAAAACTAAGTTAAAAATGTTGAGTCATTGTGGAGGTTGTTATGCTCTTCATCTCACGGGCCGCATTGGGACCTTTGGCGGGCCGCATTTGGCCCCCGAGCCACTTGTTTGAGACCCCTGCTTTATTGCCATTGTGTTTTTAGTGAAATGAAACGGTGCTCTACCAAACAGTACAACAATATGAGTAGAAAATGAGAACTGATTAAATGTAAAAGTACAAAAAAAGTAAAATACGAAAATGCAATATGACATTTAACAAATTCAAATAAAATAAAATGTATAAATATCAGTAGCGTGTGAAATCTTGAAATAAATATTAGCAAGAACAGAGGATTATTGTATAAGTTATTGCACATAATTCACATTATAACTTTTATAAAGTGAGATGTTCTCAGGTCACTGCAGCGTCAGGACTCATTTTAGTTCCTTGTTCATGAGCACAACATTTGACTTTTGTTTATCAGTTGTTTTCACTGGTAAAGTCTCACTATAGTGATGATAATTTTACAAACATTATCTTGTCTTGCTGCCATATAATCATGTTTGGGTTGTAACCGTGTACTCCCTACAGAGATTTCACTTGAATTATCATCGTAACATTGGTTTCATTCTGCCATTTTCAGTGTGGTAAGTTTGAAAAAGTCATTACAAAAATATGTTGTTTCCGTCTTGGGTTTACTCGTTATTATCCGTGGGGATTTAAACAAAACATTTAGTAGGATACATCCTAAAAACAGTTTATTTTACTGTTGTGACTGGTTTTTATAATAGGGTGATTCTGTGAACTGGATGCACATTGGAGGCTGACGTAAGAACAGTCCAACCTTCAACCCCGTAACAAAGAGTCATCCCCATAACAGTGTTTTTTTGGTTACGGGGTTGAAGATTTTAGCTTAAAAAATAGCCATAGATCCACATTAGCTAGAGTATGGAGCATTAGTCACATGTTACCACTGTGACCTTGACCTTTGACCTTTATAGTTCAAAACGTTATCAATCAATCAATTGATGTCAGATCAATATTCTGTTTAAATTGTTAATGTCTGTTCGTTGTTCCTTGTTTGGTTTGTATGTGTTTGTCTTTACCTTTTGCTTTATTTATGCCGTCACTGCTCTGTGTCGTTCTTTAGCGTTGATGCTATGCTAGTTTCACTGTTGGTCTGTGTTTATTATGATGCGAGTTAAACTGTTGGATGTGTCGCTGTGCTTTGTTTCTGTGTTCAACTCACATTTTGGCTCCATGGTTTAGTCACTGTTGAATGAGTTGATGCTGAATTACTTTGAATCTGTTTATTTTATTTATTGTGTTTATTGTAGTTAAGGGACAGGAGTGAATGTTAAGAATTTGAGTTTTTTAAGTCATTGATGAGAATGGGGGGTGGGATTAAATAAGTGTTTCTTCTTGGTTCATTTATAAATGGACGTTCATCTATAGTCTGTCCGTCCATGGGAGTGGATCTGTCCTTCAGTGTGGTTCTCCTCAAGATTTCCTCTTTTTCTCACTGGGTTTTGAAGGTTTTTTTTTCTTGCTGAGAAGGAGGATCTAAGGACAGGGGATGCTTGGGACTTGTCATATATTTCTGTCGTCGATTGTGTTTTTGTAAAGCCCTGTGAGACGACTTTGTTGTGATTTGGGGCTTTATCAATAAAATTTAATTGAATTCTCACTCCTTTTTGGGTGTAAATCATATTATTTTATCTTTTCTTATGTTATGTATGTATTGTCTGAATTACTCAAAGTAAACAAATCAATCATCTCTGAAAGTTTAAACAAAATCCATCCATAACTTTTGAATTATTTTGCTGACAATCAAACAAACAAACAAACAAACAATCAAACAAACAGTCAAACGCCAGGTAAAACATAACCTCCTTCGTGTAGGTAATCAACAGCCCTTTTCCTCCCAGTGCACATTCTCATCTTTTAACAGATTGAATTTTAATCCATATGTCTTTTATTTTCTTAGATCCAGACGATGGTGGAGAGTCTGAAGTTGTCCATCACTGACCAGCAGCTCCCAATGTTCATACGTATTTTAGAGCTGATCATTGCGCTCTATTACGGGGAAATAGGAGGACACAAAGAGGGTGAAGGAGAAGAGGGCAGCGGTCATGCCAAGGAGGCTGGAACAAGTTTACCTGGTAAGTTTTATTATTATTAAAGCAGCGTTTTGTGTGTTGTTTTTTTTCTAGAATTTTATTCATGTGTATTTTTTGCGCAGACATGTCCAGCTGCAAATGTTAATCTTTTTGTGTGTGAAAACAGCTTCGTTGCTGGTGGATCTATCAGTAACAACCGCAGAGAGGATGTTCTGTAGTCACTTAAACTAAAGCAACAACTGATGTTGACGTAGCTGGATGGTGGCGTAGGGAATTTACAATCTTGATTTATTTATATAAGAAATCCCGAGTATTCTTCATTTTAATGATGACAGTTCAGTTTGCCGAACTGTCACGCTGCGCCTCTCTGTGCATGTACCAAACAAAAGGCGTACATAAAATTATATTTTTATAATATGGGTTCTTTTAAGAAGCCACGTTCCCCCCCCCCGAACAAATAGCGGAGTGGTTAATCACCCGGCTCGGGCGGAAAGCTTTGACCTTTTTCTGTCTTTTGTTCCTCGACAGCGTTCTCAGGTCTGTCCACATGCTGTTGTTGTTACTAAATGGGACATTGAACATCACTTTGACCGTGGTGTGCGCTCCTCCTGCCATTTCCACAAACAAAAAAAACCAAAAAAAAATACAAAATCTCAGTTTAACTCGACACAGGCTTTTCCTCCGGAGGCCTGATTCTCTCCATGTGGATCGAGGCAAGAGAGAAGACAATGAAACAATCAGACACAGCCCCATCTTTGTGTTTGTGATTGGAACCTTGCAGAAAATCACACTTCTTGCATCAAGGAAAGAAGCAGAGCAAAGAAAAAGAAAAAGTATGATTCCAGACGGTGTTTCTCTCGGGCATAATACCCCCCCCCCCACATACTGCACAGATAAAGTGTATAATATAAGACACCCCCACCTGCGGCATGTGCTAATGTCATGTGGCTGTGAAAGGCAGACATCAGAGGGGGTAAAAGTACTCATATTCTGATTCAACTCCTTTACTGAAGTTAAACTAGTCTTCAGACAATACCTAACCTCACCCCTGTTTTGTGCTAATCTCAAGTTTCTATGACAACCTGTTCTTGAATTACAGCCAATAATGTGATTTTGACCTTCCTGCTAAACACGAGCTTGACCTTTGACCTTTACTCAAACGGATCATTGCATCTGATGCACTTTAGCTATATGCATATGCCTGTGTGATTTTATGGTGATATCTCAAGTATTAATTGAGTTATAGCTTGATATGCCTCTGCTGACAGACACAGACACACACACACAGACAGATTGATTACAATATTTTGTCACTTCCAATTTTGGGTGAGATTAAATAAAATATAACTTCTCAAGTGTTATAAAATAACAAGTAAAGCTGCATTTTGGATGAAATAATACTTATTTAACTGGGAAAAGTTTCAAAATGATCCAAAATTAAATCCATTAAAAGTGAGTTAATGTGTAGATAATGTGTTTGATTGGGTTAAAGTTACTCAGTTCTGTGGTTATGGACAAGAAATAGAGGAAAAATAATAAGTAATAATTTAGATAAAAAGTCATCATTATGATATTAAAAAAAAGTAGGAATATGAGATAAAAATAAATTATGAAATAAAGTCAAACATCAAAATTCTAAGATATAAAGTCACAGTTTCGCTCCACTGATTTACACTTATTTACACTTACTTAAGTTATTTATTTTTCATACTGTCACACCTGTTTGGAAAAGTAACCAGTCTATTCTGAGAATGTAAAGAGTATAAAGTACAAATATTTATATAAATGTAAAGAGTATAAAGTACATATATTTATATAAATATAAAGAGTATAAAGTACAAATATTTATATAAATGTAAAGAGTATAAAGTACAAATATTTATATAAATGTAAAGAGTATAAAGTACAAATATTTATATAAATGTAAAGAGTATAAAGTACAAATATTTATATAAATGTAAAGAGTATAAAGTACAAATATTTATATAAATGTAAAGAGTATAAAGTACAAATATTTATATAAATGTAAAGAGTATAAAGTACAAATATTTAGATAAATGTAAAGAGTATAAAGTACAAATATTTATATAAATGTAAAGAGTATAAAGTACAAATATTTATATAAATGTAAAGAGTATAAAGTACAAATATTTATATAAATGTAAAGAGTATAAAGTACAAATATTTAGATAAATGTAAAGAGTATAAAGTACATATATTTATATAAATGTAAAGAGTATAAAGTACAGATATCTATGCAAAAATGTAGAAAGTTTCCATAAAAACAAATACTCCATAAAGTACACATACCTAAATAAATCTACTTAAGTACAGTAACTTATGTACTTCCCTCCTCTGGCAGACATCCTGTTCATACACACGCAGAATCACAGATACACAGACAGTATAGTTTTAATAGCTACCGCCACCCCTTAAAAAAACCAACCCTACCTCATTCCCTACACACCCATCTGACCCCCCCCACCACCACCCCCCCCACACCCTCATCCCAGCCAAACAGCCCATCCACTCCCAGGTCCCCCAGGGGCCAAATCAGCCTCTTGTAGCACCGGGAGCAAATTATGGAGGAGGGTGGGGGGTTGTGGGGGTGGGGGTGGGCAGAGGCAGAGGGATGCAGCACAGCCCATTGCTTTACTCTTCTTTCTTTTTCACTTCCCTGCCTCGTCGGCCTGGAACTTTTACTGCAAGTTGGCGCAGCTTCCACTTTGGTGTCCAATGCCAGATGTAAGAGTCAATGTCATGCTACTGCTATGCGAGGCCGCTGAGAATGAATTAGTATCCCATCACAAAAATATACAAGAGGGGACCAGCTCTTGGAACCTGAGCGTCCCCAGATCGTGTTATGCTGGAAGTAATCGACAAGAGTGAAGAAGCTGAAAAGGAGGGAGCGGGTGGGTTTGGTTTGTGCTGCATGTAGTTACAGTGCACTGTAAAGCCCAATAAGTTAACACGACTAAAAACATGTACAATTTAGAATGGTATTAAAGTATGCTTAAATTAAACAATGACTTAGTGGGGTATCTTTAATCCAAATATTTCGTTACAGAAATCATTAAAGCAGCAAAATTGGTAGAGATGAGTTTTAGGAAAGACCGCATCATTTCAGGAGTGCCAAAGATCTGGTCACATGGTTTTATCTCAAGGTATACTTTTATGGGTAAAATCTTGTTTTATAGAATTTTATTTTTAGAAAATATATCGTCCACTGGAGAAAAAATTTGACACTTGGAAATTAGACGTATGGATCCTATGAAGTTTTTTAGGTATGTTAACTGAGCTAACTTTAACAAGTTACCATGGTAACGGCCATTTTGGTGTGAAATATTTATTTGTTATTAGTAAGACTTTTTTTTTATTTTATCTCGCAAACAATACAGATTTTTTAAAATTTTTGGCATCATCAATAGCTTTTAATTGAGCAAAACATTCATTTCAGCAGAAAATCGGTTATTTCAAGAACGGTTATTTTTACCCCAAATTTTCCATATAATAAAACTATTTCTGCCACTTCATAATGGCTAAAAATTTACTGATCGTTTTAGGACAAGAATGATGCAAAAATTGTATCAGTTGTTATGTTCACTTATATCCACAAGAGTTCCCTTTAATAAAAAAAATATTAGTTGGAAGTACTGAAAAAGAACACGTTACAGAAACTGTTCTGTTAGTAGTACCATTTCTGAAACAACTGAATATATTTAATTATTGTGAACATTCAGGTTTACAGTGTAGGTGGATGCGTATCTGTTGGGACGGGCTCGCGCTGGTTCTGGAACATGTGGTTTTTATTGTGTTTGTCTTGGATTAAAAAGAAAAGAAGAAGAATTGTAAATGACATTAGTAACAGTCACATATTAAATTATAAAAAGCAGAGTTTTTTTTGGTTTTTCTCTCTCTAAACCCACCATATGTGCTATTGTTGTCGGCCTCTGAGCTCTAACATTCACATTTACAGTGACGGCTTTGGCTTTGGTACAAATTGTATTTTTAGCGTGTTGTAGAGTTTTGTAGGAAACTCCATCGTCACATGATTGCTGAAATGCGATATCCATATTATGCATATTATGCAGTATACCATGACATTCATTTGATTTCCCTTAGGCTGCTTGCGGTAAATATCTGTGTGTGTGTGTGTGTGTGTGTGTGTGTGTGTGTGTAGGTGCTTTTAACTGTTACTATAGAACACATTGGAAGGAGGCATTTCTAGGAGGTCAATTAGCTGCCAGTCCAGACTAGTGTGACCCACATAAGGCTTAATATGGTACATAGGGTCATTAACAACAGGGCCCCAGTCTATCTATATATGACCCTCTGTCATTAAAGCAGTGGTTCAGTCACAGCACTTTTTATAACTTTACCATAAGTTCTTCAAATCATCCCTTTTAGGAAGAACAACAACTGAGTCTGACAGTAATTAAGTCTAAAACAAAGAAAAATTTACTAAAAACATGACTTTCCTTGGCGCTGGCGTTAGGTATTTCCCCGTCATGTTTGGTACCGTTGGAAAGATGGGGATTCCCTCTAGACAACCCTTAAATAGAAATCTACATAATTATAGATTTGAACCAATGGGACCATTGTTGTTGAATGCATTGTGTGTTGGTTCTATTTAAAATAAAACATCTGGATTGTTTTGTTTCCAGCAGTTTTTGGAGGATAGAAAAATGAGTGGAGGTGGAACTTCTACTTCCTCATACATGTCCATGACGCGGTGATGAGGCGTCTCTGATTGGCTCAGAATGTGTGAAGTAACACTCCCCCCTGCCCTCTGGTTCTGTGTGTGTTTACCATCCCAGAGTAACATCCAGCTAGGTTTGGTGACGTCGCTTGTTCTGAAAACATGCAGGAAAAAAACGTGGCTTTATTTCCACAGAGACACATGAACCAGTTTCATCCGAGATTTTTTCCAGTTTATATTTTTGGTTTCAATGGAACAATCCTGGCTAAATAAAGGATAAATAAATAAATAAATATGCATGATATGCACAGGCATGTATTTTAACAGATGATCAAATCAAATATCTGAAAATGAAGTTCTGGATCCACTCTGTGTTGTATTAATAAAGCCTGACTTTGAATTGAAAGCAGTTCTTTTAAAAAAAATGTTTTAAGGACATTTCAATCAAAGGGAATATTAATTTTTTCCCCCCACGTGAAGGTGTTTTTCTTTCTTTTTTTTTTTTTTGCCAATTAACGAAGTGGAAAAAAGGCCTTGTAATGTGTTTATGTGCCGGTGATTCACCCAAGCTGCACGTTGTTTGTTTAAATCTTTCTCCTTTTAGGTAAGAGCCAATGCCTCATTAATGAACAGCCCTAATAAGTACACCACGCAAGATACTCGTGTGTCACCGACCAAAGCAACCCTTTGAGTTTGGGAATAAGACGGCTAGTTTTCCAACTGTCTGAAATTGAATGAAGTCTGTGAAACACTGTAAAAATTTCAGTGGTTGGAAACATAGATGACTAACACGCATGAATGGCCCGGCTGGTCACGGCACAGAACGCTCAATGGTTTGGTCAAGTATGTGAGGAATCGTGAACCATGGCCCGTGGCTGCTGAAGTGTGACTGTGTGTCTGCGCCACTTGGAGCGCACACGCCTCGCCACAAACTATATGATGACGTGCCTGGGTGTCCAGTGGCATATACCATTTACTGTGTTTATATGTGTGTCACAAACAGATAAAAGTTTACTGCTGAATTAATCTGAACAGACTCACATCTGATGTGCACTTTTGGGAAATATGGCTCCTGATATGATCTGTAGGCAACGCCAAGCGAAAAATCAGAATCGGTACCCCCCCCCCCCCCCCCCCCCAAAAAAAAAAAGTAAAATAATTGAAATGGCATAAAAGCATATCGTCCCAGCCCTAGAAAGTATTACCAATTATACTTATCAAGTAACTCCCCAATTGTGGGATCAATAAAGCACTTGTATTCTGTTCTCTATGGTGTTTTAACCTTTTGACACACACTGGTCAGTCCAGTGGTCAGTTATTTTACAGCTGTTCTCTTGGATATTCATGTGTTTAGTCTTAGTTCCATATCAGTCAGTTCATATCATTACTGTTAAGTCTAATTTATAACTCTGGAACTGGATGAAATTCATCTTTCTGTTCCTGACATTGCTCCCGGAGTTGGTATTTATACCTATGTGCGTATTATGGATGTTGTTTCAAATCTTCCAGGGGGCAGTAATGAGTCACATTGCCGAGGGTTTAAGAAACACTATTGAAGCGGTGATTTTGATGTATTTACTGTGGAGGCATGAAAAACTGAGCAGAAATAGACGCACAAGATGGTGCAGTGTGTGTCCACTGAATACCAGGAGGATAGTTGGTGGTGAACTGGTGTCATTGGTTCAACCTATGAGTCACATGGATGAGGAGAAACATTTTCAGTATTTCAGGATGACTGCTCTCCTTGCTCGTTAAGCCTAATTTATACCTTTAAAGTCAGAGTGGGAACCTTCTTCGTGGGTGGAATTCTTAAATTTTCCACTTCGGCCTCTCTACTGCCCCCACAATTTCCTGTGGTATTGCTCTGTTTCACCCAGAGCTCACAAAAAAAAAAAGGTAGTCTTGACCAACGGACAAACGAACGGATAAAACTACCTCTGGAACAGGATGAAAATGTTTCCATAATTAACGGAGGGTATACGTTAGGCTGATGTGTACTAACATGTTTACCTGGAAATCAATTGTTTGTTGTTATTAGACTGTAATTAACGGTCTGCATTAAAAAAATTTTTATTTCATAGTGTTCTGATATTACATTTTAAATACACGTTTCCTTAGTTCAAAGCTTAAACACATATTTTCCAGTTGAGGGGACATAAAATACAGATTCATTAAAAAGATTTTAGTCACATTGTTTTTATTTTAATGCCTAAAGAGGAATAAAAACACTTAGAAATTATTTTTTTATTTAGTTTCTCATAATTCATGCATCAAAGGGTTAAAATAATTGTTTCCATCTTCAACCTCTTCTCATGAAATTATTCTAACAATGGGATTTCATGGTTGATGGTGTGAGTGGGACTCTGTATGTAATCATTAGCACCTATTTAACCTATTTATTTCATTCATTTTTATTTGTACAGTCTCCAAATCACAACAACGTTGCCTCTCTAATGACTGGTCAAAGATGATTGCTGATGCATATAAAGAGAAATATAGATAGAATTGGCTGTTCACAACAAACTGACTTGAATAGGATTAATGATTTGGTTCCAAAAAGTAATAAAACATTTTAATTTCAATAAATGTATCTCTATTTCCAAGCATGAATTCTTTACCAGATGTATTAATGTGATATAAAATAGATAGATAGATAGATAACTTTTATTGTCATTATACAAACAAATGTACAATGAGATTTTAAGCGTTAAATATGTTCAGTGGAACATCCATATTTTATGTCCCCTTAACTGGAAAACATGTGTTTAAGTTTTGAACTAAGGAAACGTGTATTTAAAATGTAATATCAGAACACTATGAAATAAAACATTTTTTATGCGGATCGTTAATTATTGTCTAATAACAGGCAATTGATTTCCAGTTAAACATGTAAGTACAGATCAAGTATTAACAACAGACCAGTTAAGCCTAATTTATACCCATTAAATATGTTCAGTGGAACATTTTTAAAGAGGGAAAATAAAAGCATAAAGATAAAGTTATGTCTGTGATAAAAAAATGTTACATACGTACAATATAAACCATTTGAAATGTTTGCGTTTAAATATGTCTAAAACAAAGTTAAACTTTTCATGTATTATACCTTTATCATTTTTTCTCTGTGGGTCTGTGTGGACATGCCCAAAAATGTTCTTGATTCTTTCTTCATTATTATGTTTTATTAGCATTAGGATCCACATTAGCTCATACAGAACATGAGGAGCTCCTCTCACTCAAATGAAATGAAATGAGGAGTGGGTTTGTTAGTGCTGAGTGGTCAGGTAACCGCTCCCTCTTCAAACATGGAGGGACATCTACTGGCCTGTGAGGGCACTGCCTACTCTCCCTCCTCCTCCTCCTCCTCCTCAGTGTTGCTAGTGCTCGCACAACCCACCCACCTTTGACTCACAGAGACACGTTCCAACCCTAAACTAAAAGATAAACCCTAAACTAAAAGATAAACACTAAACTAAAAGATAAACACTAAACTAAAAGATAAACACTAAACTAAAAGATAAACACTCTAAAACCAACACAAACCATAATAACTGACAATAACATAATCATTTGGGCCCATTTGAAATGTAATAAAGCCAATAATGTAATAACATGTTTCCAATGTGGGTCATGGTGTAAATGCAGAGGTGAACAGATTAAAATATATGTACTCCTACATTAGTGGACAAAGGTGAGAAGAAATATGAACAGTAAAATACTTTACAAATACTACTGCACTGAAGTCATCTGTGCTACATTATCCTCCCAATAACTAGCCAATAATGTAGGCAGATTTAAGAGGCAATATTTAGACATTTTCTAACATGAAGGTAAAAATAAAAGTATGTTACATTATTGACATAGTTGTTACATAATCAAAGTTTTAATTTTTTAGTGTAATAATGTAATAATCTGTCAATAATGTAATACCTTATTATGTTATTGACTAAATGTTATTACATTATTGGTAGATAAATGTTCTTACGTTTTCAGCAGTTATTACATTATTGGCTTTATTACGTTTCAAATGGACCCACATTATTACACTATTGGCAGCCATTACGTTATTGGCAGTTACTACATTATTGGTAAATGGACTGAGTTTATGTAGCACATTTTATTCACTGGTTGGTGCCCAAAACGCTTCACAATTCCTCACGTTCACCCATTCACACACACACACTCATACACCAGTAGACGGCTGCTGCCTGACCCTACTGGGAGCAACCTAGGGTTCAGTGCCTTGCCCAAGGACACTTAAACATGTGGACAGTCTGAGCCAGGATTCAAACCGCCGAACCTTTGGTCATTGGACGACCTGAGAAACCAACTAAACCACAGCCACCCAGTTGTAATGGGCAGTTATTACGTTATTGGCAGTTATTAGGTTTTGGGTTATAACACCCCATCATTGAGGGGGGGGGGGGTTAGGATTTGATTTCTTTAACAGTAAGTTGAGATCAATGGCGTTGATTTTCCACCTGCGTGGTTCTAGTGCTCTCGCCCACAGCGGCGTACACATTTTGAGCAGCTCACATCACTCTGGGAATTTTTCACTCACCTCTGGTGGATTAATACTTCAAAGTGTTCTTAAGCCGGTCTGTTTTGATCACTTGATCGGTAATTGCGCTTTTATTTTGATTGCCTCACAATCCAAACGTAGGCTTCGTCAAGGCTGTGACGTGAAGCGAAAGGGCTTAACTTGTTGAACTGACACCTCAAAGGCTTCGACAGTGAAAACAAAGAGGGGAGGGGGAAAAAAAAAAAGAAACAAGAGATAGAATCAGAACAGGGATATTGGCCGAGTGAGAGAGAGAGAGAGAGAGAGAGAGAGAGAGAGAGGGAAAAAAAGCCATAGCATGGGATTTCCAACTGCCAATTCACAAACTGAAAGATTTAATTAAAATATGTCATAATTTTCACCGCCTTAGCCTCTGGGATTCCTAAGCTGTGACCTCACGGACAATATTGTTTTCTCGCAGAGGACGTGAGGCCGTGAGGAATGGTATTACACATTCTTGTGTATTGACATCAGCTTCCTCTCTCCCAACGCGCATGGAAACAGACACGATGGGATGAGTTCAGAGGTCAGGATCAGGGAATGGGGTGGTGGAATTGACGAACATGTGACCCCCCCCCCCCCACACACACACACACACACACACACTTTCAACAAAATGTTTTGCTAAGAGAGAAGTAACAGAGAAAAGTGTGTGTGGTTGACCAGACCTCTGCTTGTCTTTATTACCCACATCATCAACAGGCTGGACTTCATTTGTCCCGCACAGACTTCCATCCACGCAGCCGCCGAACTAATTACTTTCCCATTTTGCTTTCGTTCGCTGACAAAATACTGACCTATACACTAGAGCTGCACAATATAGATTTGTTTGAGCATAGACATCGCAACGTAACGTGTTCACAGTCGTCACATGACAGGTCCTGTTAATGTAGGAGACGAATGAGCTCAAGATTGTAGAATTTGAATAGAACCTGACACACGCGGAGCACAAACAATCATTCTGAAGCAGTTTGGACTGAGTCACTATGGTAACAAGACTGAAAAATGAGCGACCAACAAGAGAAAATCACCTGACACCAACAAGAGAAAAAAACACATTTATTTTTTGGATGTATTATGTATGTATTTCTTCATATATATATATATTTATATTTGTATTGATTTTTTAAAATTATTTTTTGTATTTGATTATTATCGCAAATGTTAAAAAAAAAATCGCAATGGCAGTATTTTGATTGTTTATATATGTTCAGCCCTGCGATCAACTGTAGACTCATACAGGGTGTACCCCGCCTTCACCCATTGTAGCTGGATTAGGCCCCCAGTGACCCACATGACCCTAGTGAGGATAAAGTGGGTTCAGATGACGAGACGAGGCAGTTTTTCTAATACGGTGCAGTTCTGCTATACACAGTCCTGCACGTCTGTTTAACTTGAACCCTGTCTTATTGTTTCCTAATCACATTTGTTGTTCAGCTGTTGCTGCATATTTAAAGTTCCACTTGTGCACCTCCACCCTGCCCCAATCTGCTTGTCCTGACCACTTTGAATATTACCCTGTTCACCTTCTGTGAGCCATGTTAGCGCTGTGGTCAAGCCCTCACACTCTGAGCACAGAATGTATAATGTGTGCTTACTAAAAGGACACCTTCCTCCTCCTTCCTCCTCCTCCTCACTCATCGTATGCACTCCCATGGTCGACCACTCCTCACCGTCCTCCACTTTAACCTCTGTTCCAACTCAACCTGTACTGATCACGTACACTGTAAATCAGGGGTGTCAAACATGTAGCTCGGGGGCCAAATGCGGTCCGCCGAAGCTTCCAATGCGGCCTCGGGTTGAACGGTTTTAAAGAAAGAATTTAATTCAGATTTTTTTTGGCAGTTATTGCAATTTTGATTTCGTTCACAATTTTCTTCAATTCAAGTTTCAGGCAACAGTTGCGAATGTCACAGAAACTGACGTCAAAATGGCTGTTACCATGGTAATTTGTTAAAGTTAGCTCAGTTAACGTACCTAAAATAGTTCATAGGATCCATACGTTTAATTTCCAAGTGTTAAACATTTTCTCCAGTGGCTGTTATATTTTCTAAAAATAAAATTGTATAAAATTAGATTTTACCCAAAAAAAGCATATTTTGAGATAAAACCACGTGACTGGATTTTTTGGCACCCCTTCTGTACGAAAATGAATCTCTACCAATTTTGGTGCTTTAATCATTTCTGCAATGATTCTTCCAAATATTTGGATTCAGATACCCCACTACTACACGTGTTAGTTCTGTTCAACTGAAGCCCTTTTTAAACGTGAACGCGGGTTCAGTGTGAAGGCAGTGGAACACGGCCCTGACCACAGAACCTACTGGGCCCAGTCAAGGACCTCCTCTGTCAGGATGTTTGTTGACAGCCCGTGCCCTCTGGCCTGCATTGGAATGGACTTCCTAAAATGTATGTGCACACATACACATACTGTATACTGGTTTCCAATGTCTCATGGGGACCAAGTTTATAACCATCACTTGTATGTAAAGTAGCCACCGGATAGTTAGCGTAAATACATGTTCTATATTTACAAAAAAAAAATAAAATAAAGTAAAATAAATAAATACATCTTCAAACCTTGGAAATATATACGTTTCACTTATATTTCAGTCATGCTGTATGGGGACTTCAAGAAAAAACAAGTTAATGTGTTTATAGGGCCCACATCATTAGCATACATTTGTGTACTTCATATATACGTAGTTGTATTTTACACATGGGGACCAACATTTATATTTAATCCCTTAACACCTGAATTTAAATATAAGTTGAAAAAAGAAAAGGACATGCTAAATTAAGTGGATGTAGTTAATTTAACTGAAGCACAGACAATACCCCTTAATGCCTGTGACAGTAGGCTTTAGGGTGTAACCCTCATGGGGACCTTAATTTTGGTCCCCATAGTGTCAGAGGTTCCCATGTCCCCAGAAAGATAGGAATACAAGAACACACACACACACACACACACGCACACGCACACACATACACACACATACACACACATACTTGTTTCCATGTGTCATGAGGACCAAGTTTGTAAATCAAGTAGACTTTGGATAGTGACTGTAAACATTTTTTTTTAATGAAATATAAAAATAATAATAGTAATAAATTACAAAACTAAATTAAATTTAATAAATAAATAAAAATGAATGATTAAATAAAAATAAGAATTCAAACAATAAAATAAATATTTAAAAAAATAATAAATACCAACTGAAAAAACCCCAAATAAGTACATTTTAAAAAAAGAGGAAACACATTTTCAAATATTATAAAATATGTATAAAATACATGGTTTTTGGGGACTTATTTAAAAAAACAAATGTATTTATAGGGCCGCCACATTTCTATTTTACTAGTGGGGACCTTTACCTTTATTTATATTTAACCCTCATGGGGACCTGAATTTTGGTCCCCATGGTGTGACTGTGTAAACTTATCAATGTCCCCATAAAGATAGGAACACACACACACACACACACAGCAGATGTGCACAGATGGAGTTCATGGAGCACACATGTGCTCGTGCACCTGCATGCAGGAGCGTTGGCAGCGGCTACTGTGAGGCCGCCTTGGCCTTACTGTTTTTGTGTGTTCAGTTGACAGCTGAAACAACGTGCTTGTATTGAATTGGCCCGAAGGAACGGACTAATTAATTTAGTGTGCTGTACACTGCAAGGAAACTTCCACCATCCAGACATTTTTTCCGCTGTAACTTCTTTTGTTCTCATGAAACAGATTGACAATAGACAATTGTTCTATTTTTAAAGGTGAAGAGGATATTGAACCTCAGTTGAATTTAAAGGAGTCATTCTGTGGTTATGTCATTAATATTACTGTGTTCTCCAGTGTTATTGAATACATCGTGCGTTGGTTCTGTTTAAAAAAAAAAAAAGCCAACACAGTGTGGGTTGGTTTGTTTCCAGCTGTTTTTGGAGGGTTAACAAAAGACTGGAGGTGGAACAACACAGTTTACTTCTACTTCCTCATACATGTCCATGACGCGGTGATGAGGCGCCTGTGATTGGCTCAGAATGTGTGAAGGAACACTCCCCCCTCCCCTCTTACTCTATATGTGTTTATCATTCCAGAGTAACATCCAGCTAGGTTTGGTGCCGTCGCTTGTTTTGGAAACTTGCAGAAAAACAACCCTGATTTTTTATTTCCACAGAGAGCACATCAACCAGTTTTGTCTGCCATTTTTTTTTGTATATGCACCAGCTACTGTAGTGACATCTTCTCTTGTAGATGCTAATGCTAATGCTACTTCAGATTTGCTGCAATGAGGGGTGGGCTGGGGGGAGTGTCACCTGCATTCCATGGATGGGCTTAACCCAATGGTTCTTAAATCCGGTCCTCATGGCCCAGTGTCCTGCATGTTTTAGATATCTCCCTCTCCTTCTTTTTTTTTTTTTTTTTAGTGCGACAAATTTGGTGGTTCGATTGTCTTGTTACAGAGTTTGTGTCTCGTAACATTACGAACATTCTTTTACAACTACAACTCTTTTGGCTTAGACATACAGACTGTAAATATAACCCTAGAAGACGCAGTGAAAGTAACAGATAAATCATGCAAAAGCTGACCTGTATCCTCACAATTATGTTCCACAGCTGCTGAAACACAAAAAGATATTTGTATTTGTTCACATACATTGACATCATGGTTGATCAGTATGTTTTTCTTTTTTTTTCCTTCTCTCCGACAGGGATCGATGTGGACATGGAAAGTCCTGGGACGAGCCAGTACCCCAGCCCAGATCTGTACATGCAGACGGGGGGTCCAGAGGATGCAGACCAGGGCTGGGTGTCCTGGGCCTGGTCCTTTGTCCCAGCCATTGTAGGAACAGAAGAGGAAATGGAAGAAGGGCTCTATCAGGAGGCAGGAGGCATCCCCAACAGCCCCCAGCAGCACAGCCCCAAAGACCCCATCGTCTCCATTGGCTTCTACTGTACCAAGGCCTCGGTTACCTTCAAGGTAATCATGTTGAATTCATGTACAAGTTGACCTGGACTATAAGGCGCATTAAGTGAAGTCAAAATCATGAGATAAAAAGTCAAAAGTATTAGATAAAAAGTCAAAAGTATTAGATAAAAAGTCAAAAGTATTAGATAAAAAGTCAAAAGTATTAGATAAAAATTCAAAAGTATTAGATAAAAAGTCAAAAGTATTAGATAAAAATTCAAAAGTATTAGATAAAAATTCAAAAGTATTAGATAAAAAGTTAAAATCATGAGATAAAAAGTCAAATTCCCAGTCACTCAGCTCAGTTATATTATAGAATAGATTAGTGTTAATGTTATTTACTTCCACTTCCTTCCCTCATGTTTCTACTTCGTGGTCGTTTTTAGTTGAACTCCCCAAGAACAGCTTTTCGGTCCCCAGGAAGTTTTAATCCTCTTTGTGTCTGTGTGAGGTACTGGGGAGGGTAGCGTAACTGCTAAACGGCGTCTCGGGTCACGTTAATGTTTTAAACATTATACATGGTATGATGAGTATTCAGAAAGGAACCCCTAACTTTAATCCCGCCTGCTCGCTCAGAATAGTTTGGATTCATGTGTGTTTCCCCTCAGGTTCAGCCTCTTCAGATCACATTACTGCCTTCATATGTGTGTAAGTGTGCTTGTATTCCTATCCTTATGGGGACATGGATATGTTTACGCAGTCACACCATGGGGACCTCTGACACAAATTCAAAATTCAGGTCCCCATGAGAGTTAAATATAAATGTAGGTCCCCACTAGTAAAGTATACATCTGTGTGAAGAATAAATACAGAAGTCCCCATAAAGCATGAGGGAAGTGAAACATGTACTTTCTTTTATAAAGATTTGGGATATGTTTATTTTTTATTGTTACTAGTATTACTATTTTTGAATTATTTAAAAAAAAATTTTTACACTTTATTATTATTATTATTATTATTATTATTATTATTATTATTATTATTATTATTATTATTATTGTTTTATTTACATGTCATTTGTTTTATTTAGCCTTTTTTAATTATATATTTTTTATTTTATTGTAACTTTTTTTATTTTGACATTTTTTTTAAGTCGTGTTTATGCTCATTACCCAATGGGTACTTTACCTACAAGTGATGATTACAAACCTGGTCCTCATGAGACATTTAAACGTGTGTGTGTGTGTGTGTGTGTGTGTGTGTGTGTGTGTGTGTGTGTGTGTGTGTGTGTGTGTGTGTGTGTGTGTGTGTGTGTGTGTGTGTGTGTGTGTGTGTGTGTGTGTGTGTGTGTGTGTGTGTGTGTGTGTGTGTGTGTGTGTGTGTGTGTGTGTGTGTGTGTGTGTGTGTGTGTGTAGTTTAGACTCGGTCCAAAAAGACCTTGGCGCTTTTACTAATAATGTTGCAATTGTTTCTGTATTGTTTAAGTTCTTTTAATCAATTAATTGCCTTTGGACTGGAGTAATTGCAGACAGATGAAAGGATGTTTTTTTTTTCTTTTCTTTTTTAAACCTGGTCGTCTCTCTCTTTCTCTCTCTCTCTCTTTCTCTCTCTCTCTTTCTCTCTCTCTCTTTCTCTCTCTCTCTCTCTCTCTCTCTCTCTCTCTTTCCTATGAGGAAGTATTTATTTTATTTTTATGGAATGTCATGTCTTTGAACAGCCACTGTCTGAACTCTACCCTGACATGGTCATATAATCACTGCAGTATTTTTAGGTGGACACATCGTTCCATGTTTTTGATCAGAGGAATTGGCTTTTACACAACGGTCATTTAACTTTTCCAATATCTACAGACATGCTCCACTTTGTGCCTAATTATGTCGGCATTATTGGCATTGTTCATGTATTTTTTATCCCAAAAATAGATTTAGATTGTTCTAGGGCTGTTTATGTACGTAAGCAACACGTTCATACAAATAAATCTAAATAATGGATATATACAGTAAATGGTCTGCACTTACATAGTTGTTTTCCACCTTCATGGTAGCCTAGGATCTAGACTGTCCCCAGTGGCCGCAAACTGCATTTGCTACGGGGGAAAGTCTAGGCGAATTTGTGGGCGGGATAACCGCTGTCTGTCAAGTTTTCTCTTTACACAACGCCACGTCATTGGATGGATAACCAGCCAGAGCCAGCCAATCAGAGCGATGAACATGGATTTCGTAGACAGCGTCACCGGAAGAACACACCAGAATGTAGTCTCAAAACGAGTGCAGCAGCTTAGCTAGGACTCCCGTACACTATTTGGCACCGGCCGCTTCGGATCTCCTCCGGGTCGCCTTTGCCGAGTTGTGCTGCTCGTATTCCCAGTTTTTTTGCCTCTTGCCTCTGGTCATCCATTAGGGCTAAAAAGGGTGACACAACGATCACCAGCGGGTTGTGCAGACCCATGCGTCGTCCCACTAGCGGAGCCAGCTGATAAATCAAACTTTTGCCATACCCGGTGGGCAAAACTCCGACAACGTCCCTTTTTTCAAAAAACAGAAAAACAGAAAACTGTAATTTTAAATCACCTAGCGTTGCTGCCAAAGCCAGCTCGAATGGTTGTTCCTGGTGATGAGCCATGTTGTCTAGCAGCTAGCAACTGGTGTTACGGCAATGTGTGCTAGCTGCTACGTCTCTGCCACTACAACATTACGTTTCGTATTTGTGTCGTCATGAGGCAGGGCGGGCTCCAATCCCGCCCCTCGCGATTTGATTGGTCCAACCCATTTTGGATTTTCAGATCCTAGGCTGTCTAGTCTGTCTCTCCGTAGCAAATACCATTTGCGGCCACTGGGGACAGACTAGATCCTAGGCTACCTTCATGGTGCTCAAAGCGCCATTCACACACACATTCATACACCAGTAGGTTTCTAGGGTCAAAGGTCAGTCCTACTGGGGGCCTAAGTCAGGGTTCAGTGTCTTGCCCAAGGACAGCTAGAGCTGGGATACGAACCGCCAACCTCTCGGTCATTGGGCGACCCACTCTACCTACTGAGCCACAGCCATATATATGTAATATATGGATATATATATAGATAGATAGAAAAATAAATAGATAGATAGATATTATATATATATATATATATATATATATATATATATATATATATATATGTATATATATATATATGTATATAGTACATTGTTATTTGTGAAGCAGTTAACATGTGTGTTTGATCTACAGTTGTTCACTGCACAGACACTAAGAGTCAGATACAGCTTCTACTAACTCACTGCTGCTCCACAGGAAAGTGCAGGATGGATGGTGGGGTGGTAGGGTGGGGGTATGGGATGTGGGGGGGTGGGGGGTGGTCCCTGCACATGATTAAACCATCAGAATAGAAAAGCGGGGAAAAGGGAGTGAGTGCAAAAGCGTCTGCTCCATCACTGTGGATAATAAGCCACAGCTGCTCCTGCCTCTGCACCTGCTTCCTGTGTTAAAGTGCACTTGGGTTAGAGTACACTTCTGACCCGCACCCACACTTCTGACCCGCACCCACACTTCTGACCCGCACCCGCACTTCTGACCCGCACCCGCACTTCTGACCCGCACCCAGACTTCTGACCCGCACCCAGACTTCTGACCCGCACCCGCACTTCTGACCCGCACCCGCACTTCTGATCTGCACCCGCACTTCTGACCCACACCCGCACTTCTGACCCACAGTGTACCTGGTCAGACTAAACATGCCCACTCTTCCCACTCGTCATAGTTCAGTCATAGTCAATAAAAGCAGCGACGTCTTCCCCCAGGACTGAAGAGGAATGACTGTCATGTGGTTTGATTTATGTTCTGGCCTGTTTCCAGACATAAGACACTCAGATAATTCCCAGGGTTTTATTCAGTTTCTGATGTAAAAGATGTCGTCTGTCCTTGTTTGGATGTTAAGTATTTAGAGCTTGAAACATTTTCCAGGTTCTCATCATCCACTTTTTTTATTTTTTATTTTAGGAAATAGCGAGTCCTTCTTTCTCCTTCTCCTTCCTCTTCTCCTCCTTCTCCTCCTCCTCCTCCTCCTCCTCCTCCTCTTCACCTTCCTCTTCTCCTCCTCCTCCTCTTCACCTTCCTCTTCTCCTCCTCCTCCTCCTCTTCACCTTCCTCTTCTCCTTCCTCTTCTCCTCCTCCTCCTCCTCTTCTCCTCCTCCTCCTCTTTACCTTCCTCTTCTCCTCCTCCTCCTCCTCCTCCTCCTCCTCCTCTTCTCCTGTTTCTTTCTTTTTCTCCCTTTCATTTCAGAGCTGTTTTTATAAATAA
Organism: Siphamia tubifer; assembly: GCA_020466265.1. Lineage (NCBI taxonomy): Eukaryota > Metazoa > Chordata > Actinopteri > Kurtiformes > Apogonidae > Siphamia > Siphamia tubifer. The sequence continues at coordinate 53,227,832 of CM035798.1, read as the reverse complement.
CACATTTTCCTAATGTTTCCTTCTTTAATATTTCTCTTTAACGTCTATATTTAATTCATGTCATTCTAAATAATGGTCAATTCTTTGTGTTTTTATTGTTTTATTTTACATTAAGTTATTTTTGGTTTATTTTTTTATTTATTTCTAGTGTTAAATCAGTTGAAGGGAGGATCTATAGAAGAATAAGCTTTTAGCCTGAACTGTTGTATTTTATTTATATTTCTACTTGCTTATATATTTGTCATCTTTTAAAGTGTGAAATAAGCTAAAGTACATTTTTAAATGTTTTTCAGCTGACAGAGACCCAGTCAGAGAGCAGTTACTACAGTCCTCAGAAGGTCAAGTCCAGAGAAGTTTTATGCCTCGAACAAGAAGGAATGACTATTGAGGTACGAGTCAACATGTTGAATTTGATTAGTTTGATATAAAACTGTACAATTTATTGTTTGAGCATCAACATTGTAATGTCTTTTTTTAATTTAATTTAATTTTTTACTAATAGTTTTTTATTAAATAAATGTTTTATGGATTTACTTTTATACATTTTTATTTTTAGATTTTTTTTCATTTACTTGTATTTTTTTTTATGTTTTATTCATTTATTTACGTGTATTTATTCAATAAAATTTTTTATTTATTTTTATTCATGGATTTTTATAATTTTTTCCATTTATTTGTCTTTTTGAAATGTATTTATTCATTTATTTACATTTATTTACTTTGTTATTTTTTGTATTATTATTATTTTTTAATATTTTTGACATGCATTTTTTTTACACATTATATTATTTATTTATCTTTGTAAAACGTATTAATTTATTTAACATTTATTTCTGTGTGTGTGTGTGTATACGTTAACAGGTTTATTCAACACCTTCGACAGTTACTGATTAAAAAGCGAAAATTGAGATAAAAAGGCCAAATTATGACAGCACTACTTAAAATACAATAAGATAAAAGAAAATGAATGAAATCAAATGAACTGTGGTCTGCAGAAGGGGGAGGACAATCATTTAGTTGCAGAATATTCTGCAGTTTATTTCAAAGCCAAGGAAAGAAAAGTAAGAAAACCTTGAATAACCCAGTTGTGTGTAAAAAAACATTCTAGGAATTTTGTCTCGAAGCCAATTATAGAAATGGAAGTTCTAACATCTGTTGATAGGTGAGAGAAAAATAACACAAACAACTTTGGTTTGGTTTTGAGTGTTGACAGGCTACTATCAACTTTGATCGGACATTTCTTATCACCAATAATCCTGATTTATTTACTGTGATGGATAAAAAAAATACTGATGATAGCAAAAATGTGACCATTAGAGCCAATAATTGGTCAACCCCTAATTTATGCACCCGTCAAATAATTTCAACAGCAGCTCATTGTGGCCAGTGTACTGTAAAAACCCACCTGTGCTTCATTTTTCTACAGCGACGTCATTATTCTTATTATTATGAGTAGTCAGAGGTGGTAAAAGTACTTCCATTTTATACTTGAGTAGAAGTACAGCTACTGAGGTGAAAAAATAAGTACAAGTACTGATTCATCTGGTTTACTGAAGTGAAAGTAATGAAGTAAAAAAATAAAACAGCATTTTTTTTTGCTAGGTGTGGATGAAATAATACTTATTTAAGCAGGAAAAATAAGAAAAGTTTCAAAAGTAACTTCTCTCCCCAACCTCCCTCTTTTTTTTCTTCCCGTTTTTCGATTAGTAATCGATATTATCGGTTAATGATCAATATTAAAGGTAGCGCCGCACATGGATGCATGACCGGACCAGCCTGGGAGGGCTTGGTCAAACTTTTGGTTCTGATGTTGGATTTGTAAGATGATTATGATGACGTGTTTGATCAAGTCACAGTTACTCAGTTTGGTGGGTATGGAGCAGACATTTAGGAAAAATGGGAAAAGAAAAGTCACAATTGACATAAAAAGTAAAATATTATTATTTAGTCATGGTACTCAGACACATCTGCACGGAACGAATTTGCATGAAACTGACGTACTTTAACAGATTGACCTTTCATCAAAATGGGGCCAGTCTCATGGATACCCCAAAATGATATGTTTGGAAAATGGGTCCCAGAGTCAGAAGATCTGGATACGGTACCCGCACCCACCTGGGCGAGTAAACGTGTGTTCACACCAACGCTGGTAGAAAAAGATGTGGACACTTGTGCACTACTACTTCTATTGTTGTTTTGTATCCGGTGGGAGTGGCTTACAGTGCTCATAGGGGTGTGGCTTACAGTGCTCATAGGGGTGTGGCTTACAGTGCTCATAGGGGTGTGGCTTACAGCGCTCATAGGGGAGTGGCTTACAGCGCTCATAGGGGCGTGGCTTACAGCTCTAATGGGGGCGTGGCTGACAGTAGTAGTAGCAGTAGTAGTACTAATAATAGTAGTAGTAGTAGTAGTACTAATAGTAGTAGTAGTACTAATAGTAGTAGTAGTAGTAGTAGTAGTAGTACTAATAGTAGTAGTACTAATAGTAGTAGTACTAATAGTAGTAGTAGTACTAATAGTAGTAGTAGTAGTAGTAGTAGTACTAATAGTAGTAGTACTAATAGTAGTAGTAGTACTAATAGTAGTAGTAGTAGTAGTAGTAGTACTAATAGTAGTAGTAGTAGTAGTAGTAGTACTAATAGTAGTAGTAGTAGTAGTAGTACTAATAGTAGTAGTACTAATAGTAGTAGTACTAATAATAGTAGTAGTACTAATAGTAGTAGTAGTAGTAGTAGTAGTACTAATAGTAGTAGTAGTAGTAGTAGTAGTACTAATAGTAGTAGTAGTGCAGTGATTATTCTTCTCCAGGTCACTGATCCCTGGTCCGTGTTGAACACATGGTGGAATCTGCGCTCGAGTCAAACCTCGAAGTTTGATCGTTTCCGCATTTCTTTCTCGACAAAGAAAAAAAAAAAAAGTTAAACCTTTTCTCTGATTACCTGGTTCGGGTAGAAAAGGGGTTTTCTGCCCTTAAGCGTTCGACCAGATGTGAAAATTTGAGAGATTTCCAATTTCAATTTCTGTAATTTATGCTTTTGCTGGAAAGAGGGAACGAGGATTCTGAACCAGGACCAAAAGTGAGAGCGTTGAAAGGCAAGGAATGACTAGTAAAATGGGGAGGGGGTGAGGGTGGGGGGGGGTGTTGGACGACTAGGCCTTGTAATTATTGTGTGGTGAAACGTAAAGTTTTATTGGATTGCTCTGTGTTTAGTTGTCTGTTAGATGAAGCAAAAAGCACAATGTGTGAGGGAGGGGGGGTGAGGGGGGTGAGGGGGGTGAGGGGGGGGGGGGGTGAGAGAGCCACACCTTTCTTGTTTTAAGGGCTGTTGTGGAAGCTGCTTGACCCCTGCTCTTTATTTTATCACAATGAAAAGAACCCGTAACCTCACACGAGCACCACAAACAAAAACTAGTGTTGGAGAAACCGCTGTTTGAGATAAGCTTCAATAAAGGCAGGTCTTAAAGTGTCACTCACTTTACATGATATGTTTTATTGCAATGTAAAAATGCACTACACTCACACTAATTTGTGTGAATTATTGCACTGTTATGGTTTTACAAGGCTTCTGTTGACTGCTTAAAGACGTCCTCTGTCCTGTGTGTGTGTGTGTGTGTGTGTGTGTGTGTGTGTGTGTGTGTGTGTGTGTGTGTGTGTGGAGGGAATATAATATATACTGAAAAAAGTTAAACATTGAATCAACTTAAAAAATCCTTCTGAAATTTTGACATTTTATCTCATAATTTTTACTTTTTATTTTTATTTCATAATTTTCACTTTTTATTTCATAATTTTTACTTTTTATTTTTATTTCATAATTTTCACTTTTTATTTCATAATTTTCACTTTTTATTTCATAATTTTTACTTTTTATGGTCACACATTAAAAAGTCTAGTTGAATGAACCAAATTAAATTGCATAGGGTTCGGGTTATTTTAATTTAATTCACTCAACTAGATGTTTTTATGTGACCTATTGAAGAAGAATTTTTAAGTTGATTCCTTATTTAACTTTTTTCAGTGTAGATAAAACACACAAGAGTTTCTATATATATATTTTACATTCTATTGTACGTGTTCGCAGTCGTCACATGACACGTCCTGTTAATGAAGGAGATAAATGAGCTTAATATTTTCTAATTTCAATAGAAGCTGACACACACTGAGCACATCACAACCATTCTGAAGCAGTTTGGACTGAGTTACTATGGTAACGAGACTGAAAAATAAGCGACCAACAAGAGAAAATCACCCAAAACCAACAAGAGAAAATCACCCAAAACCAACAAGAGAAAATCACCCAAAACCAACAAGAGAAAATCACCCAAAACCAAGGCTCACTGCCTGAAAGCAAAGCAACATCAGTTGTTATATATATATATATATATATATATATATATATATATATATATATATATATATATATATATATATATATATATTTTTATTTTTTTTAATTTTCTTAGTTTTCAAATGTATTTATTTATTTAATTGTATATATTTTTTATTCACATATTTATTTAAATTTTTTTATTTGAATTAATTTTTTATATTTTTACATTTATTTTAAATTAATTTTTAGTTGTTTTATTTTTTAATGTTTTTTTTTTTACCTACTTATTTATTATTAATTTCATTTAATTATTTCAGGTATATGAAGGATGACACTGACACGCTTGTCTCGTGTCGACCACACAGCTGTTATTTACACCCGAGGATATTTTTCAGATCGTAATATATATCGCAGGGTTAAAAAAAATTTGCAATGTCAGTTTGTTTTTTTTTCTAATGTGGTGCAGCCGTAGAACATATTTTCCCGTCATTACACCTGACTCAGTTTGAATTTCCAGATTTATTAATGAACATCCATGTCAGTGAATCAATCCACCTTTGAATTCACGATCTGTCAAACTCTTTATGCATTTTATTTTCCTTAGCGATGACAGAATGATTCCACTTTTTTTTTTTTTTACTCAGACGTGAGTAAATCAGGAGCATAAAAACCCACTTGTGTCACAGCTGGTCTGTGTCTTTCTTCAGGTGCTGATGATGGGGGAACCGTTCTTCGACTGTCAGATTGGTTTTGTGGGCTGCCGGGCGCTCTGCCTGAAAAGCATCATGGGAGTACGGGACTTTGAGGAAAACATGAACCGAAGTGAAGAGGTAAAGACCAAAGACAATCTGGTTTAATCTGTGTGTCATTTTTCAAAATAAAACCAAAAATAAAACAACCAATAAACAAGTCGTTTTCTTCATTATTTGTTTCGTTTTTTCAGTTTTCCTTTTTGTGTTTAAATGAATAATAGAAAATAATGGATAACAGCTGTTTACCGTTTTATCCAACTTTGACCTGAAGTAAATTAAGTAAACAGGAAATGAAACTTAACAACTGAAAGAAACATGTCCAGGTCAAAGGTCATTTCCAGTTAATTTACTTCAGGTCAAAATTGGATAAAATGGAAAACGACCGTTAACTGTTTTTTTTTTCCTTTATTCATTTAAAGACAAAAAGGAAAACTGAAAAACTCCATCGTTACCTATTTTTTCATTATTTGTTTCAGAAACGTGTTGTTGTTTCGTTGTCTTATTTTTGATTTTATTTTGAAAAACGAATGAATGAACAAAACACAGATTTGGTTTGTTCTGACGGTGGATATTTTCACGTCAAAAAGTGTGGAAAAAATATTACATTTATGAGATAAGAGTTGAAATTCAAATATATAAAGTCACAATTTCTCTCCTCCACTGATTTTCCCTTTAAAGTGACTTTTTTTCATATAAAGTACATATATTTATATAAATGTAAAGAGTATAAAGTACATATATTTATATAAATGTAAAGAGTATAAAGTACATATATTTATATAAATGTAAAGAGTATAAAGTACATATATTTATATAAATGTAAAGAGTATAAAGTACATATATTTATATAAATGTAAAGAGTATAAAGTACATATATTTATATAAATGTAAAGAGTATAAAGTACATATATTTATATAAATGTAAAGAGTATAAAGTACATATATTTATATAAATGTAAAGAGTATAAAGTACATATATTTATTTAAATGTAAAGAGTATAAAGTACATATATTTATATAAATGTAAAGAGTATAAAGTACATATATTTATATAAATGTAAAGAGTATAAAGTACATATATTTATATAAATGTAAAGAGTATAAAGTACATATATTTATATAAATGTAAAGAGTATAAAGTACATATATTTATATAAATGTAAAGAGTATAAAGTAAAAAGTTTCCAGAAAAATAAATTCTCAAGTAAAGAACAGATACCTAAAAACCCGCAGTACTGCAGTACTTGTTCTTCGTTACTTCCACTTCTGTAAACCTGTGATTGTGACTAAATGTTAATAGTGTTTTTATTCTTTTCCTTGTGTCTCTGCAGGACGCTGTGTTCTTCAGCTGTGGCGACAGTCTGAGCAGTAAAGGAATGACCTACTTGACCAACTCCCTGTTCGACTACCGTAGTCCAGAGAACAACGGGGTCAGGGCAGAGTTCATCCTGGACGCTGCTAATCACAAGGTGGGCTATTAAACCAGATGAAACATAATTAATATAAAGATTCTTATGGAGAAAATAAGATGTTCCTAAGATTTATCTTCAGTGAATTCCTCAATATTTTCATAAGAACAATCCCATTTCTTACAAACTTCTTATTTTTAATTCTTTAAATATTCTTAGTAGAACGTTCTATGCTGGGAAAATCTTATAGAAAGATGGAGGCAAACTTTACCAAACAACAATTGGAAGTGTTAGTCGAGGAAGTTTCTATAAGAAGGAAATTTGACAACATAGGGGTGACGGCGGAAAGTAAAAAAAAAAGGGGGTGGAGGAGGGTCTGTGTCGGCCGTAGGAGGACTTTATCAAAAAGAAGTGGGCGCACATTAAGTCCCCAGTTATATATAAATATATAATAATACACAAAAACATTGACAGTAAACTTAAATGACAAAAACATTTGTATTATTCCAATTTTATTTAAATAAATAATATTAGTGGTTTAGCTTTTCTGTGTTTGTGGTACGATATGGTGAAGAATAACAAATGTTCTGAAGATAAAAGATAAGAAGAAAAAAACTTATAATTTTATTGGGGAATATGGAATAGTTCAGACAAAAGTACCAGTTAAGAACTATTTTTTTTTTTAATCCCACCTCAGGAATTTTCCCAGTTGTGTGTTCGCTGGTGCACTGTAAACTGATTAAAGTTTTGCCTGTAGCCATCCATGTGTTTGAGCAACACCACAGCGTAGCTTACATGCAGGCATCTCTGTTCAGTAAAAAGTATCAAACTGATAACACAAAGTCAGACCATATGGTAGGAATTAAATACTGGAGGTAGAAGCCAAGCTGGGCCAATAACCAAGTCAACAAGTACCCCAAAAGAAAGTGTCATTAAAACAACCGAAATGTTCAGAGAATTAATTCTTAAACATTAGGAAGTGGGTGTTGCTCATTACTTCTACATCACCTTCACTTTACAAAGACTTTCTTTTGGACATAAAAGACTAAACAGTTGTTTTTATGTGTTCTGGTTCAGATTAAGGAAGTATTTTCCTTCTGACACCCAAGAAAGTTTATGGTTTCTTACATTAAACAATTGTTTTGATTGGAAACTGCACAATGTAAATACATTTAAAAATGTATGTTTTTATTTATTCAGAATTAAAGTTTTTTACAATGGACAGAATTTTCGGTGTAAAATTTAAACTTTTGTTCCTTACAGAGGACAACACTGCATGTCAATTTATTAACTAATTATTACTATCAGTTAAAATCATTAGTTAATTTACAAGGTACACTTTGTAATAGGAGCAGTTCTTACCAAATAATCAGTGATAAGACACTAGGGCTGCACCATATTACTGGAGCAAAAACTGACCGTCATTTATATATATATATATATATATATATATATATATATATATATATATACACACACACGCTGAAACATGTTGGGGTCTTTTATATATATATATATTTTTTTAATCAAGCTGATGTCATAAAGGCTTTTTAATTTTCTCACATATAAGAGAGTGTGTTTGAATATAGTCTTTTTGTCGTCCTGTCAGTTTTCCACCCAAAGAGCATCTTTAATTATTACTTATTGGAGTCCAGGTAGTGCTCCTTTTTTGACATAACTGACATTGTTCTAAATAATTAAAAACATTTTAAAATGTCAAATATTTTCATATCTCAGCCCCCCCCCCACACACACACTCTTATAATTTTCAGTGTTTTTTAATTTTATTTTACTGGATTAACTCCTTGCATCGGGCGGTGTTAAAACTCACTCCGTCAGCCGTCAGAGTCGCAGTGTTGACTTTTCTAAAGAAATATTCACCGCCCTCTGTGAAGCAATTGTTTGCTCGCATCCATCCATCCACCTATCGATCAGTCTCCACTTGAAACTCTTTCAGAAGTCAAAGGTTTGAGCGTTAATTCATTAGCAGGTTCTGAAAACAGCCAATGGCTTTGATCCCAAAGCATGTCACAGCCATTAGACGTCCCCTAATAAATACTCATTAACCCGCCTGTGTGATAAGACTATTGAAATGTCTGTTTGGAGAACCAGCGGGTAGGTTTTGGGTGGGGGGGTGTTAAATACCTGTAAAGTGGTCTCTGTCACTCGTAGCCTTTTTTCTTATTGTTTTTGCGCTGTTTGTTTTTTGTTTGTTTAGAAAAATCTTTCAAATATTCACCAGGACAGGGTCAAACAGCTCTTGAACTGTAGACAAATAAATGATATTGTAGCCAAAAGTCGAGTTGATAAAAGATGAGCCAAACATTAACTGGATATATTAGGAATAATGCAGCGTTTCAAGTGGGTTTAGAACAGGGGGGGGTCAAAGTATGATCAGAAAAGAACCAAAACCAGTAAAATAATAATAATTACAGTGAAAAATGTGAAGAAAAAGTTGACACGTCTTAATTAGAATCACAATCACTTTATTGTTTATGTTACAATAAAAGTATGCCCCCCCCCCAGTGCAAATCGAGCATAAAGATAAAAACGCAATAATATATAATAAATTAGACTCTATACTTTAAAACAGAGGTGTCAAATATAAGGCCTGGGGGCCAAATGCGGCCCGCCAAAGGGTCCATTCCGGCCCCTGGGATGAATGTGTGAAATGCAAGAATTACACTGAAGATAATTAATAAACAAGGGAAGTTCAAATCATTTATGTCAATTGAATGGATGAGATAAGTAAAATACTATCATAATAACCCTAGAAATAATGGAAAAGAACCTTACACTATTTTCTTTTCTATTTTTAGTGTAAAATAAAGTAGAAAACAAGACTAGCCTTTTTACAAAAAAAAATGTGAATAACCTGAAGTATTTTGTGGAATATTCAGCCTGTTACTAAACTATGTATAAATGACAAACTAAAGCATAATATCATCAGTATTGCACTTATTTGTCTTACAAATTTAGAGGTTGTTCATATTTATCCCGTGTTATGTTCACGTACAGTTCGTAGACGTGACCATTTTTATTGGAAATTTTTCCTTTTTTTCTCACCTTAACAATATTTTAGACATTTTTATCTTATTATTTATAGAATTTTACTCGTCCGGCCCACGTTATACCAAATTAGGATGAATGTGGCCCCAGAACTAAAATGAGTTTGACACCCCTGCTTTAAATAAATACGCTTAAAAAAGCCTTAAAAGTGCTTTTTCTAAAGTGATCAAAGTGTTTCAAATCTGTCTTACCCAGACTTTTCATGTCTAGAAAAGAAAAAACAAGTGCAATTTTATTCAGATTTTGTCTCCGTTTGCTTCGATTACAGCTTACATTACAATTACACAAAATACTAATACTAAACAGGCAGAATATTACACTGACTTCTGTGAAAATATTTCAGGTCGTTCTTATTTGTTCAGGTTATTTACATTTATTTGTAAAAGAATAGCTTGTTAATATAAAGATTTTCATGGAATTTTACAGTTTTTATGTTAAAACAAAGATAAAAAATCTGCAGTTTTTCATTATTTATTGGTAATTATGATATATTTTAATGTTCTGACCCAATTGAGATGTAATTATTGTGTATGTAGAACATGAATTAAAATCATTGTTTTTGTTCAAGATAACTCCAAAACTTATGAGACGGATTTTGATGAAATTACCAGGGTGGGTTGGTAATGATCTGGAAATGATTAGATTTTGGTGGTGATCTGGGGGGGGGGGGGGGGGGGGGGTACCTTGGTGGAGGTCTGTGCTCTGAGTGCTTTTCTACTTTTTCTTCTTCTTATTATTATTATAAGCTATTGCCATCGTGCTGTGGTCTTCCGTCCTCCACAATCCATTAAATCTTGTCCCACTTTTCTGAATGGATTTAAATTTTGATCGATTCATTAGACAGATCTAAGCACTGGGCAGAAAACTGGGGGGAGTCGCTACCCTCCCTTCTAGTTTTTACACTCTTAATATCTTCATTGTTTTTCCTACGGGCCAGATGAGACCCTTGGATGGGGCGGATTTGGCCCCCGGGCCTTATGTTTGACACCTGTGGTTTAGAACTTTTTGTTGGTCTCTTGTCGGAGTGAATTCCTGCCCCGTTGTCACCCCTAAAACCTGAGACCTGCACCTTTTTGATCAAATGATAAAAAAGTGATGAAATCCATATGAGTTTTTGAGGTTGTGTAAGATTTTAATTTAAAGCCGTTTCATTCACAGCCTGAACATAGAAGGGAAGACACCGTTCACATTGCATTCATGCTTCTTTCCAAACATATTTCACAATTTTTCAAATTAAAGTATTGGTCAAATCTCCTGCCAGAGAGTTTTGATTTGTTAGAAAAATGTCCTATCTTTTTCCAGATAAGACACATTTATTTGTTGTGGCGTTTTTCCAAGTACTTAATGAATGGGGAAACCTTCAATTCCTGTTATCACTGGCTTATTTCTCAATAAAGAACATACCTAGTTTCTAATAAATTCCTTCCTATGTATTTATAAAAGTACAATGAAGATAGAACACAGTTGTAGAACAGTCATTTTTAGTTCAGTTCCACATATAGAACAATATGATCTGAAAAAGACCTGGGGTTGGATTCACAAAGCTTTAAAAAAAAAACATAGTTCTTAACTTCAACTTTTCTATTAACTTTTGTTTTTAGGATTAAACTTAAGAAGATTCCATATTCCCCAATAAAATTCTAAAGTTTTTTCTTCATTTTCTTCTCTTATTTTATTTTCAGAAGGATGTTAAGAACATTTGATGTTCTTCAAAGCTTAGTTCTGAAGGTTTTTTTTTTCTGAAGGTATTTTTCGTCACCGTATCGTACCACAGACACACAGAAAATATAAACCTCTAATATCATTTATTTAAACAAATTTTTAATAATAGAAATTGTGTTTTTGTAAGTTTTTTTTTAAGTTTGCTATCAAGGTTACTTTATTAGTACCTGTGGGTATATTTGTTTTGAGTGAACGTTTGATTCTAACATAAAACACATGAGACATATCATTAAGGTACAAATAAAAAGTACAAAAAAAAGTGCTCAGTGTTCCACCACTCATTAATATAGCAGCATGGTTTGATAAAAGAATAAAATAATTAGGATCAAATTAATAAAAGACAAATATAATAAAAAACAATAAAAACCCAGAAAAGATAAAAGTCAAGAGTAAAAATAAATAAATAGAATTTAAGATTTTAGAATAATAATAATAATAATGATAATAATAATAACAATAATAATAAAAATAATAATAACAATAATAATAATAATAAAAATAATAACAATAATAAAAATTCAAATAATCAAAATAATAATAATAATAATAATAATAATAATAATAAAAATAAAAATAATAAAAATAATAAAAATAATAAAAATTTAATTAATAATAATAATAATAATTACAGAGCCAGGCCATGAAATAAATAACTAAAACTAGAAAAGCACTCTGAGAGTGCAGACCT
>CM035798.1:53205861-53210861 GCA_020466265.1 Siphamia tubifer | reverse complement strand
CTTTGTGTTTTCAGTGAAATTGGTTTAAGAGTGTGTTGTATATTAACTGTAATATATGAATATTACTGTAGATGTGTTTTATTGGGTCATGATACTCAGTTTAGTAAGTATGGACAGGATATTTATGATAAAAAAAATATGTCATGAATAGGAGATTTAAAAATTAGCATAATTATAATATTAAAACTTGACATAAAAAGTCAAAATTATAAAAAAAAAATCTAAATTATGAGAAAAGGTGATATGATATAGTCAGTCACAATGACTTATTTTTCATACTGTCACATTTGTCTAGTTTGAAAAAGTACTAAGTCTATTCTGAGAATGTAAGGAGTATATTTATATAAATGTAAAGAGTATAAAGTACAGATATTTATATACATGTAAAGAGTATAAAGTACATATATTTATATAAATGTAGGAGTTTCAAGTACAGATATTTATATAAATGTAAAGAGTATAAAGTACAAATATTTATATATATGTAAAGAGTATAAAGTACATATATTTATATAAATGTAAAGAGTTTCAAGTACAGATATTTATATAAATGTAAAGAGTTTCAAGTACAGATATTATATAAATGTAAAGAGTATAAAGTACAAATATTTATATACATGTAAAGAGTATAAAGTACAGATATTTATATACATGTAAAGAGTATAAAAGTACATATATTTATACAAAAATGTTGGGAGTAAAAGTAAAAAGTTTCCAGAAAAATAAATACTCCAGTCCAGTACATATACCTAAAACTGTAGTAAAGTACAGTAAAGGAAGCAGTCGTCTTTAGTTGGTTCCACCTGTGGTCGTGGTGCAGACTCATGGATCAGAACCATCCAGGGTCCAAACGTCTCCCAAACCCTTTGAGTTCCAAAACTAGAATTCCCAGTGTTGATTATTATTGGCTGTGTGGATGTGCAGTCCAGCCGTGGAATGTAATGGGAATAAGGCCAGTTGTGACCCTTTGTCCTCTACCTCCCCCTCTGCCATTCATCCACCCCCTTCTTTTATTTTTAATTTCTCCCTTTTTATTGCTGGGGAGCTGAGTCTTTTAAGTCGACCTCTGGAACAGAGGCCTGGGATGAATGAAGGGGACAGCTGTGTGAGAGAAGTGGACATTTGGAATATTCATCATTCCACTGAATCAGTACTGTGTGTGTGTGTGTGTGTGTGTGTGTGTGTGTGTGTGTGTGTGTGTGTGTCTGCACCGCTGTGTGCTGCTGCTGCTGCTGCGTTACACCACCACCACATACTTCACACCAGACCCTGGTCCATATAGAAGTACCAGGTCACCACTGGCTCCACAGTAACTGCACTGTCACTAAACTTTAAGGTTGGTTCATATGTTTACATTCAGGGCGACTGTGGCTCAGTTGGTCGATGGATGGATGGATGGATGGATGGATGGATGGGTAGGTAGGTAGATACGGCTCTGTCTGTCCACATGTCCGTGTCTTTGGGCAAAGACACTGAACCCTTAGTCTCCCAGTAGGACTGACAGAACCTTAGAACCCTACTGGTGTATGAGTGTGTGTGAATGAGTGAATGTAAAGAGCATTGAGCACCATGAAGGTGGAACAAACTATAGAAGTGCATTTACCATTTACATATGATGGGAGGGGTCACATGATATTAGAAAAAAAGTGACATTACGATATATATTTTTTTAATCCTGTGATATATATTGCCATAATACGGAAAAATCTGCAGGAGTAAATAACAGCTGTGTGGTGACGACGCAAACGGTCCAACAGATGAATGCAGAACTGTCTGTCTGTCTGTCTGTCTGTCATTATTTTTTAAACCTAATTTAGACATTTCATAGCCTTGAGTGTATAATTACAATCACCATCTTCATAAAGGTGGATGACAATGACATTAATGTGGTGGGAAGTTATTTAAGTATTTACACACACGTACAGTCATACAAACTGTCTGTCTGTCCGTCCATCCGATGTAGTTTTAGCTTCTTTTTTGCAGTTTTGTGAGTAGAATAATGTCCTTAGACTTCATGTACGTATATATTTTTTGAATATTTGTCACATTCTGACCATAAATGATTCATATTATTTCTTCAACTTTCAGTCACAATGAAAAATCAGCCAAACACTGATTTACATGATGCTAATTATTGAAGTATTTTCCCATAGTGATCCAGATCAATTGGAATGACAGTTCCTATGAGCTGAACATGTGATGTCCCAGTGTTTTTGTCATTATTACCCATGTGGGTTTCATGAGGGTTGATACTGATTTACAGATGGGTTTGTGAAGTGTTTGACCAGAGAACAGTGAGCGGACATGTTTGTTTTGTGTCTGTTTTACTGTTTGTTATGACAGTATCACTATCATGTGTCATTGCTCTGTGGTTCTCTCGTGTTCCCTCGTGTTCCCCTCGTGTTCCCTCGTGTTCCCTCGTATTCCCTCATGTTCTCTCGTGTTCTCTTGTGTTCCCTCGTGTTCCCTCGTGTTCCCTCGTGTTCCCTCGTGTTCCCTCGTGTTCCCTCGTGTTCCCTCGTGTTCCCTCATGTTCTCTCGTGTTCTCTTGTGTTCCCTCGTGTTCCCTCGTGTTCCCTCGTGTTCTCTCGTGTTCCCTCGTGTTCCCTCGTGTTCCCTCGTGTTCCCTCGTGTTCCCTCGTGTTCCCTCGTGTTCCCTCATGTTCCATGTGTCTTTGTATTTTTCATGTTAACTTTCTATTTCTTTCTCCTTTCTAAAACTTTGTTCTACAGTTGCTTATTTTTCTTTCTTTCTTTTTTTAATAATGTAATGGATGATTATAGCCTGCTGTAATTCCCTGTACTTGGTATGAATTTCCAAACCATCCAAAAAACACAGTTTGACATTAGAAAGGAAGCGGACCATCGTTAAATTCGATCTGGACTCAAACCACCTCTTTTCATTGGATCCAGGTTCAGCTGTTTGTTTTTTTAGGAAACTTTAATACTTGTATTTTTTGGTTTTCGATCAGTCTGGACCAAATCAGTTTTGGTGCAATAGTACCCATAGTACCTTCAGTTAAACGCTTCAGTAACTCATTTTTCTTTTTTTTTTCTTTTCCTGTTCGCAGGCTCTCAGGACTTCACGGCGATTAATCCAGAGGAGGTAGCGCCCACTGTCCAGGAGACGTCTATCAAGAGGCTGGTGGTTGGACCTCTGGACGTCCGGCTCCACAGCAGCGCCGTTCACCGCATTCTCAAGATGGTCACATGTGCCATGGACCACGAATACGAACCCTACTGCAAACCACAGCGGGGTCAGACACCATGTGTTTATTTAATTTTTATTTTTTACCAAGGTTTCTTTATTGGCTTTTTCAAGTTCGAATAGGAAGTCGATATGTGGTGTTTGTCCAAAACACAGTCAGAAAAGTTTGACCATTGTCTGTTTAAATAAATTACGCTAACAAAGTGACAATTAAGAAATAATTGAATAGATTTTTAAGTATTTCCACTTTGATTAAAAACGATTGCTTTCATTCAGTAAAGTTAAACATGCATCATTGAAACAAACGTCTTTGATCAAAGGAAATCTACACCCTTTGTTGTTCTTCTTCTGTGGTTGTTTCTCTCCCAATCATCACAGCGTCACTTTGTTAGGCCCGCCCTCTGACTCTATACTTCACTGAGATTGGTCGACCAGTTTCAGGGAAATCTAGCCAAAAGTTAAATTGAGCCAAACTAGACTACTACGGTACAACATTAGATTTGCTGGCGCAGCTCGGCTAGAATATCGCAATTGTTTTTTGCGAAAAACTGTAACGGAAATGCAGCTAATGACAGAATATTTTTGGTTAACGCGACTTCTGCCTTTGACCAGTATTTATATAGTTTTGGACAAAACCAGAGTGTATGTGTCGGTGACACCGCTCACATGTGGGGTCAATGCCGGACTCACTGGACTCACTCTACAGACCTTTTTTTCCTGCTCTTACCAGATACTCGTGTCGTGTGCGGTTATCTTCTGTTTCTGTATTCTTTCCTCTGTGAGTTTTATCAGAAACAGCAACAGCTTGCACTTTACAGTACCCCTCATTACATTGTTATTTCCTTGCACAACCCGTCTTTCAACACACAGCTGTACATGAAAGCAGTGACCTTTTGGACCACAGGAGGGAGGTTAAACCAAACACCTTTTGTTGGTGATCGGCCCCCGCGCTGCTATTGATGAGCTCATCTGTGGGATGTTGTGAAACAACTTTTCAATCTGTGCCCTTGTGTAATATTTGTAGCAATAACTCAAATTTTTTGGGAAATGATAACATCCGTAAGTTTCGGTTGTTTAAGCATCTGCAATAGATAATAGATGATGGAATAATTACTTTAGAGCTTTTGACTAAAGCCGGGGTAGGTCATCGTGTTCCTTCCTGTTTCTATACGTGTCTGTTTGTTCTGGCATATGTTGGAGAAGGGCCAGTTTTTGATAGACCCCCAGAAGGAATTGAGAAATTGAGACAAGATAAGAGAAAGCATTTTTTATTTGACTTTATTATTATTATTTAACTGAGGTAACTATTACAGAATCCTGAAAATACGTTAAGTCCACACTGTCCTCTACGTACTTCATATTTCCTCTGTCCTCTCACTTTAATTACATTAGTCATAAACTAGAAGAACCTTCATTGTTCTTCTCCATCCACAATATTTAAAAGGTTCAAGTTCACTATAACTCAAGAATTCTCAGAGTAATTATAACAAGAAATGACATTAAAACGTGTTACGATTAAATGATGAATTGGTGACATTTAATATCCAGAATGTCAAAGGTTGGCTTCTCTGTGACACGGCATGTTTTGTTAAAACATTTTCTGTCCCATTATTCAACACCATCTATCACCAGGTCTGTAAAGTGAAACCTGGATGTTTCTCCTTTTGGAAATAACTCACTGAAATCACAAGTTTAAATGAAGTGAGAAACTCTATATCACCATAAAATAACCTTAATCAAAATCCTTCAGCGTGGTAAATGAGTCTGAACACACATGGATGTGAACTGTAAC
>CM035798.1:53118361-53200861 GCA_020466265.1 Siphamia tubifer | reverse complement strand
ATTTAAAACTTATTTTTGTGGTTGTGATTTTGGTTGTTGCATTAAACAAGTTGTTTTGTGTTTTTAGACAGAGCTAGATGTTAATCATACTAAAGAAATGATTGTTGTATGGAACAGTTTAATTCCAGGATTTATTTAGTTTTGTCTTTTCTGTACTTTATTTATTTAGTACAGTGTTTTTATTTTCTGTTTCTTTTTGTGTTTCATAGAACAAAGATGCAGTAAAATGATGAGATAATATATGAAAATTATGAGATAAAATGTGAAAATGACATAAAAAGCCAAAATTCTGAGATTAAAAAGTCAAAATAAAAAAACAACACTAGATGTTAATCATACTGCGCTAGTGTTAAAGACATGATAGTCGTATGGAATCGTTTAATTCCAGGATTTATTTAGTGTTGTCTTTTCTGTACTTTATTTATTTAGTACAGTATTCTTATTTTCAGTTTTTTTTCTGTTTCATAGAATAAAGATGCAGTACTTTTGAATAGTCAAAGTAAATATGTTTGCTCTGTACTACTTCAGTCCTTTACAAAATGACCCTAATGGACCTTTTAACGGCCATCATGACCTTTCTTCACCTGGTCATAAACATCTCAGCTCTGTTCTCTGAAGAGGTCCAGTCCAGTCCTGGTCTACCACGTTTTCAGCCAACAAACAGATGGATACTCCTATAATACTGTATTTTCTGCACTATAAGACATATTGGACTATAAGACACACTGTTAATGAATGGTGTATTTTTTCATTATCAGACAAAAAGTCAAATTTATGAGATTAAAACATCAAATGTGTGAGAGAAAAATCTAATTTATGAGATAAAAAGTCACTAAGCACAGCTAGAATTAATCCATATATAAGGAGCACTGCGTTTTTTTAAGTGTGCCTTATAGTCCAGAAAATATGGTATTTATTTATAATATATTTTTTATTTGTTCATGTAAAAAATAACTAAATAATAAAATAAATCAATAAAAATCGATACAAATAAATAAAAAAATTGTGACTGTTGCGCACACGTACATTGCGTTGTTCAAACATTATATTGTTCAGCTCTATAACATGTGGAACAAATCAGATTATTATCTCATCAAATGCTGTTGTAATAAATGTGTTAAATTGTAAAGAGGCTTCATGGACACTCTGTTTATCCAACTGTTCTATTACAGTCTAGAATCATCCATATTTACTCTACAAACAGCTTTCCCCAAGTCCGTCTTAAATCTGGGAAGCTTTGTTATATCCCTGAATCTGTTTAGAGACAGCTGCAGATTTGTTTTTTCTCTTATAGTTTGTCAAGACACAATTATGTCCTCATTATTTAAGCTCTTAGTAACAACCCTTTTCAATACAAACTGGACCACAGCGCTTCCATTGACGTGTCGCCAGTAGTGGACGTGGTGGACGGTAATCCAGTTTAATACTGTAGGTAGTGACGGACGGACAGACCCAGCTGTCCCGCTCATTTATACGTTGCGGAGTGAAGGTCTGAACCAAACTAGTTTGCTTGTGCAGATGTCCCACAGAAGACAGACAGACAAAACTAAAATAACAATTAATTCATAGGAAACTGGGCTGTGGATGTGACATTATAAACCATAGTGGGGTATCCAGTTGCGTTGCGTGATTGCCAGATTCAGATGCAGACATAATACAGATTCTGCTCGAGGACATGAAGCCTGTTTCACCACAGCTTATTCGAGAGGACAAGTCCAGTTCTCTGCCATTTAACGGCTCCAAAGCAACTCAAAATAGTCTTAGGTGTGTTTACTTCTGTGGCCTCTGGTTGGAGAAAAAAAAGGTTGATTTAGAATTCTCAGCCATAACCATGAAAAGTGAGACAATGGACGCTTTCCCACAGAGTAGTTCTAAGAACTTAGTTCTAGGAACTAAACTGTTCTGAGAACCTTTGGGTTTGCATTCAGACAAGGCAGTCGATACCATGGAAGGAGTTAATGTGACGCTAACGTCCACCACAGTGATGTTTTCTTTAAGAACTAAATTCAACAATCACACAAGGAAGTAGAAGACAGCGCTACGATGAACTAGAAAAAACAATGAGGAGGCGCTTGTAAATGTTCCATTACAGTTTTTTGCAAAACAATATCGATATTCCTAAAATTTTGACAAAGTATATTTCTACTTTGAACGTGTTTCCATAGACGGTTGTTCTCGGCAGGAGTGTCGTAACTATCGTGAAATATCATCCCACAAGATTTCACTGCTCTCACTTTCGGAGCTTCAGATTGGCCATCACCCCGATAGCATTAGCATGAAGGAATCGGCTAATTCTCTTGTCAGTAAAAGTCCCTGGTGAACTCTTTAAAGACAATAACAATGTCAAACAAACCAGCTGGTTAAGATTATAAGTGTCTGTACATGTGGTCCCCACATTGTCAGGCTGAAATATTAAGTGTAAATATGCTCAGCACTTAATAACAACAACAAACGCTAAATATGTTTACTGCTTTTTAAACAGTTCTTGCAGTTGACACTTTATAGAAGATAGAATATATTTCTCTGTAAAAAAACAACGTAAATATTCAAAAACCAACAGATAATAAAAGTAAACCTTCACTGTCTTTACTGTAGGAATCAGTATAAGTTCTGGTGTCCCAGCAGCCAATGGTTGTCATGGTTACAGCGACTGCCATTTTCACTCCGAGAGAAGTGATCATATGACCATGTATGTCGCTTCCTATGACATATAATTGCAGAATAAGTGTTTCCATTGCACTTTTGCGATACATTAGAATATCAAAATGTCTGAAAAACCACCTCATGACACATAGGTGACATGACATAACGTTTTATCGATATTTGAGTGGTTTTTTTTTCGAAATTCAGGTGTTTCCATTACCAGTTTTTTATAACGATATTTACATTTCACGAATTTCCAATGGTAATGGAATCACAGCTATAGTCGCCATCAAAAGTAATTGATTGATTTGCAATTTTTATGGAGTATATTAAAACTTTTTTTTTCTTTTTTTTGCATTAAAAAAGTTATGCTTACATTATAAACATGGTGTTTAAAGGGTTAAACAAACTGAATGTTTTGAGTGTGTCCATGTTCCACACACTTGGTAGCTACTCAGGGTGTTTTTGGAGCGCATACCCCAGGGTTAAAGACAGACACTTCAGCTCTGACAGCCAGTGTCAATAAAACAGAGATTAAGATAAGCCTTAGTTTATACCCATTTCAAATCACTTCCTGAATTAGGTGAATTGCGGCCAGAGTGACCTCCACCCTGTCATGATCCCAGTGCTGAAATCCAGAGGGCGAAATAATACCGAGGTGGATACAGATGCTGATTGGTCGATGGCTCAGAAGGAGCCTCGGCCACCGACTAGTTGACTGTTAACCCCGCAGTGACCCCGTGATAAGAACCAACCAGCATGATGTCCAGCAAACATCCTGCTTTAAAACAACACATCCAGGCCATAACAGCCCAGACATGGACACCACAGGACACCTTTATTATCCAGGTTCCACACAGAGGATTAGTGCACATTTCTGGGTTATTCTCTGAACTGGGTGAACACTAGGGTTTGTGTTTTTTTTTTTTTGTTATGGGGTTGAAGATTTTAGCTTAAAAAATAACCATCGATCCACATTAGCTAGAGTATGGAGCATTAGAAAGCATAAAGAAAACAAGAAAATCCTGAACTTTTTCAAGACGATTATTAGTTTTTTTCTCCCAAACAATTTTAAATAGTATAAATGATTATTTTAGCATAAAAAATGTGGTTAGTGACTATTTTATTATCCAGGTTCCACACAGAGGATTAGTGCAAATTTCTGGGTTATTCTCTGAACTGGGTGAACGCTGGAGGCTGACATGAGAACAGTCCAACCTTCAACCCCGTAACAAAGACTCATCCCCATAACAGTGTTTTTTGGTTATAGGGTTGAAGATTTTAGCTTAAAAATAACCATAGATCCACATTAGCTAGAGTATGGAGCATTAGAAAGCATGACGAAAACAAGAAATTACTAAAGTTTTTCTAGACAACCCCCCCCCCCCAAAAAAAACAATACTAAAGGTTGAGTTCGACAGTGTCAGTCTGATGATAAAAACCGTGAAATATTGGGAAGAAACTACGGTAATACTGACCTGACTTTACAGTTTGTGTGGGAAAAAGCTTCAATGAGGTCGACAGAAAACATCTGCTTCAGTATCATCCTTCTTGTAGCCGAAATACTTAAATGAAATTAATAATTAAAAATAAATTAATTAATAAAAAAAACAATTAATAATAAAAACATACATTAAATTAAAGTATGAATAAATATAAACAGAAAAAGAATTAATGAATGAAAAATTAAAAAATAAATAAATAAAATATATACAAATCAATAAAAAAAGATTAGAAAAATAAATAAATAAATGCGAGGTGACTATTACACTCATGTACTTTGCGACGTTGATGCTCAAACAATATGTTGTGTAGCACTATTAAATTTGCATTTATTTATTCTTAATTTTTCAGGACATTGCACGTTAATTAGCATACATACATATATGTAAATGTGCCAGAGTTTAGCACAATGGCGAATTCCCATCTGGTGTCCAAATAGGCTAAACATTTACAATGTGAGAAAATAAAAGCGCATGGAAAATTTAATTAAATTCTTAGGATCTATTTTTGTTGGTATGACATAAAAAGTGAAGATTCTGATCTATATTTGCTCTTCAATAAAATCTTATGAACTGTTTTTCTTGTAATTATTATATTTGTCCAAACAAATACATCTTTTCTTGGACCAGGCATTAAAATGAACCAAAAATTGAAGAAAACAAGGGTGGTCTAATAATTTTTTCCATAACTGTAGAGGTACGTTAAATGAACCAACCTGTCAATATCTACTTCATTTTGTAATAACTTCCACATATGTGTCTATTCATTTGTCTTTGTAATATGTTTCTTAAATCATCCAGACACTTTCTGGACAGCCCGTATACTAAACTACTGCTGTCCTGTCTTTGTCTTTCCGTCCTCCTGTCACTTCCTGTCTCTCCGTCTTCGTCCGTCTGTCCAGGTGTTTGGGTTTCAGACAGGCTTGACGTGCCAGGACACTTCTGGGGTTTTCCTGCCTCTCATCCCCATCATCCCTTCCTTCAGTACCGCACTCTACGGAAAACTGATCCAGATGCCTGCGTACTGGTGAGTCAAAGCCTGTCAGTACAGTGTGACTGTCTGCAAATATGTTCTGTCAAGGATTTTGAATTCTTACCGTGGTGTCTGTAGAGTCTTACAGCGTGAAATGTCTTTGTTTTACTTGCAGAAGTTCATTTTATTTCTTTTCCCATCACAGGTTTGTGTTCAATGTGTATCATTCGTTCATTCGTTTTTCAAAATAAAACAAAAAATTAGACAACGGAAAAACATCTTGTTTCTTAATTATTGAAAAAAAAAAACTGATTGTGATGCAGTTTTTCAGTTTTCCTTTTTGTGTTTAAATGAATAATAGAAGGAATAATAATAGATAAAATCCAATTTTGACCTGAAGAAAATTGAGTAAACCGAAAATAAATCTTAACAAACCAAAGAAACATGTTTTATTTTGAAAAATGAATGAACGAATGATATAGTGATTATGTTCCAGTGTCAGTTTGTTAGGCCCGCCCTCTCACCCTATACTTCATCATGATTGGTCGGCCAGTTTCAGGGAAATTTAGCCAAAAGTTACACTGAGTGAAATTAGACTACTACGGTAGCACATAAGGTTTGCTGACATTAAAGGTGTCTAGCGCGGTTAGGCTAGCACATGAACTCATTCTTTTATATTTTGTATTTAATACAGTAGTACATCTACTCACAAAATTAATTCGTTCCAGACGTGGTTTCATACTGTGAATTTTTCGTTAATCGAGTCTCATTTTACATGTAAAAGGCCTGATCCGTTCCAAGACCCCAAATACTACCCCTCAAACCCTTCAAAAATGACATACAAAATTACCAATTTTGTATGAAATATGTGTTAGAAGTAAAATAGATGTAGATTTGTATTTTAGATGTAATGTATTGGTGTCAGTGGGTAAATGTGTCTTCATTGACTGATCATTAAACATTAAACCATTCAAATGAACCAGACATGTGGGTCATTTTCATACCAGACATGTGGGTCATTTTCATACCAGACATGTGGGTAATTTTCAGACCATTGTGTTTGTTTTGTCACTTTCACCTTTAGCGGTGTTTGTTGACAGACGTTTGGTGGGTGTAGATCCAGGGACGATTGCCTTTGATTATTTTTCATGATCTTCCTGGTGGGCGACATCGGGGTGGGCGATGGCACGGCTTTTTTCGTGGTGTTTTTTTTCTGCGGTTCGTGGGGTTTCAGCAGCATGTCTTTTCTTGGTGCTGATGGAGTGATGGCTGCCTCCTTTTTTTTTCATCTCCTGTTTCACTCCTGTTGGTGGTGCGGCCCACTTCTTATTTTTGTTCGTACCAGGAGTCACTTTCTTTGGGCTGGTGGTGGGTGGTGGGTGGTGGGCACACTCAGGAGGACTCAGGGGTCAGCAGTGGCTCTGTCCTTTACGTGTCTATGGTTAGAACTCTGTGATGAATGAGGGTCAAAGGCTCATGAAAAGCATCATGGGTAGCTCCCTCATAGCCAATGGGATGATATGTATAGTACATACATGGCGTAGCTACGTACAGCAATGGACATAGTTTATGTCTCTGAGTTTCGATTGCCTTATCATAAATATAATTTTCTTTCGTTAAGTTGAGGTAAAGGTTTTTTGTTACTTCATTAGCTGGGTCTTTCGTAAGTAGCGGTACCACTGAATATAAGTTTATGAATGGGTGAATGAGTGGATGTAGTGGTGGAAATGATGGCTAACTGGAAGCATTACGTTTCAGGGATACACCTTGAGCAGTCAGAGGCTTCTGCTAAAGGTAGCTATCGTTAAATATGCTTAAGTGTTTCATTCATGTAAAGGGAACATAATCGGCCCAGTTCACAGACTGGGAATTTTTTTTTTTACAATGCCTCCAAAATACAGTACCATTCCAGGAAAGAAAAAAAATCTGCCACATACAGGTGAGTATCTGAAAACCACTTTGGGAAACAGTTACTCCACACCATCTGTGTAGAGTTTACATGTTCTCCTCGTGTCTGCGTGGGTTTTCTCCAGGTACTCCAGTTTCCTCCCACCATCCAAACACATGCACTGATAGGTTAACTAGTTAACTGGTTAACTGGTTAATCTAAATCACCCATAGGTGTGAATGTGACAGTGATTGTTTGTCTATATATGTTCAGTCCTGAGATGAACTGGAGACTCATACAGGGTGACCTCTGACCCCACCTTCACCCATTGTAGCTGGATTAGGCCCCCAGTGACCCCTGTGACCCTAGTGAGGATAAAGCGGGTTCAGATGATGAGACCCCAGTTAGTTTCTTTTAGGCAGTGGAACATGTGCACGGTCACATAACTATCCCAAGTCCACACTGTACGTCTTCACAACTCGGCTGATGAAACTCCATAAAATGCTATTATGATTCCCCAGAGGAATATTTTTGTTTATATGTTTGGACTGTGTTTCCAGGCAGCTTTCAGCTCGGAAAGGCTGCGACCGTCAAAATATTGTCACTATGAAATATACATGCGATCAATCTAAAAATAAAAAAAAATAAAAACTTGAACTTCCACACAGCACTAACATAAAACGGGGTCATCGTCAGCATCCGTCTGCCTTCAGTTCACCAGCGTGTGTGCGTCTGTACCCAATGGAAAAAAGTGCGTACGACTTTGATTTCCTTGTGACTAATGCATGCAGGGTTAACAGATATACTGTGTTGTGTGTGGCTCTGCGGTGTTCGGCCCATGTATTGTACTTCACGTAGCCTGTTGCAGCCTCTTGCGGGCAGTGCATCAGAGGGTATTTAAAGTGATGGATGAGACAGTTCCTTCAGCGGTCGATGCGGAAAAACAGAAAAACACAGTCATGGCGTAACAACTGCAACAATTTCTCAGATGGTTTGAAAACACCAGGAAAGGAAAATAAGACAACGCCGTCGAAGGAGATGAAACGTATTCCAATATCCCTGTCCTTGTACCAGACAGTGGGATGACTCACTGGGGACGTCCCAGGAAGAGAAGTAAAGACGAGGATGAAGAGTGAAGGACCAGAGGACAGCTGCACAGTGCAGGGTTTGGACAATATATATCAATAAAATAATATATAAATAAAATATAATAATATATAAATACAAATAAATGAATAAATAACAAAAAATAATAATTTGAAAATAAAATAAATACATAAAAATTAATCCTTGTTTTAAGTAAACTCATCTTCAAATCTTTGAAAAATACATGTTTGACTTTGCACCTGTTTCCTTCATGCTTTATGGGGACTTCTGAGAAAAAAAGGGATGTATTCATAGGGCCACAACATTTCTATTTAACTAGTTGGTACCTTTGTTTATATTTAACCCTCATGAGGACCTGAATTTTGGTCCCCATAGTGTCAGAGGTCTCCATGGTGTGACCATAAACATACCAATGTCCCCATAAAGATAGGAATACATACACACACAGTGATTACAGTAGAGGTTAATAATAAAGTCAGTTAACTTTTAACTTCAGTACCAGGTCACACTGGACCTTAACTGTCAAAACGCCTCCTGCTGTCCCTGTGAATCCATTTCTTTCTTTGTCTTCATAATGTCTTCAGTCCTCATGGGTCACTGTGCTTTCAGGTCAAAGTCCCCAGGAGGACAGAAGAACGAGGCACTCGCACACTTTGCCCTCTGTCCAACACCTTGCCGTTAATATTCCTTTGAAAGCAGGAAAACCTGTTGCGGAGCACTGTCTTGGGAATCCATTTACCCCCATTAGTTTAGATTTAAACATGTCAAAGTCGTGCAGATGTTTTTGCCTTTTCCTGACGGCTTCTCCAGACAAACACAGTATCTGCTCTACCCTCTGCTCCCAATAACACACTTCATGTTTGATCTCAGGGTCTACTTTTTCTTTTTTTCTTTTTTTTTAACCTGCCTTCCTCTTAAATTGTGAATTCATATGTCACATGGATATTATTTTATTTTATTAAGTTTTTTTTACTGACACTCACTCTGAAGAATATTGAACTTTGAACAGACACCTTCTGTTGTATGGAAGTAATTCCATATTATCTGGATTAAAACTACAGCTGCGCAATATGTTGTTTGAGCATCGACGCCGCAATAGTCACATGACAGGTTCTGTTAATGCAGGAGATGAATGAGCTCAACATTTTCTAATTTCAATAGAACCTAACACACACTGAGCACGTCACAATTATTCTGAAGCAGTTTGGACTGAGTCACTATGGTAACAAGACTGAAAAATGAGCGACCAACAAGAGAAAATCACCCAAAACCAAGGCTCGGAATTATTTATTTATTCGTATTTATTTCTTTATTACATTTTCTTAGTTTTTTAATTTATTTGTACCAATTTTAGCTTTTTATTTTATTGTATTTTTTTTAAATAATTTTTTGTTTTTTTGTATATTTATTTTTTTATGCATTTTTTATTAATTAAAGTTTTTATTTATCTTATTTTATTTATTCATTTATTTTTATCAATGATTTATTTTTAATTTATCTGTTTTTTTTTTTATTTATTTATTCATTCATTTCCTTTTTTTTTTTTTTACATTTTATTTAAAATGTCAGTTATTACTAGTCTATTTCAAATCCACACATCCATCCACAGATAGCGTCGGTTTCCCTTAAAAAAAGATGTTTGATCTCAATGGGACACACCTGCTTAAATAAAGGTTAAATTAAAAATACTACATGAGAACAGTGTGGTCATACCTCTGAATATGTGAGCACATACTGTACCACCTGCTGATCATTTCAACTTCATCCCATTTTCTTCACCTCAGTAACTAAAGTCAACTCGACGTTTCCGACATTTTCCGACAGGTTCGAAGCACTGGTTAAATTCTGTAATAGTCGCCTGTTTGTTTGACTGTCAGTTGTTTCCCTGTACATGATGATGACCCTGGGTGTTATTGTGCAGGATTATGCATTCTCAACCTGTCACTGTGACTCATATTTGACCTATGCAGGTATGTCTGTCTTACTTCTGGTCCAGTGCACAGTGACAGTCGACGTCTTTATTAATGAAAGCTGACATTTGCTCCTGTAAGAATGATGAGGAGCTGCTTTGACAGAAAGGAGAAAAAAAAAGAAGTAAAAAGACAGAAGCGCCTCCTTTTGGCCGTCTCTAAATAGTCCAGCGGCTTCGTCCCAACTATCAAAACCAATTGTTCCCTTTGGCCTGTGCATCAGATACAATGATCCATTTGAGTAAAGGTCAAAGGTTAAGGTCACAATTAACTCAAAGGCAAAAATCACATTATCAGTTATAACTCAACAACGGAGGCTCACAGAACTTTTAGAGTGGTACCAAATGATGTAGAATCAAGATTTCTAAAATTCTCATACTTGGTGTCATCACCTACGACCAATAGTTTTTGAGATCTCTGGAGGTCAAAGGTGACATGTTGCAAAATTAACTTGTGTAACACTGTCTTAAACATAGACGTATCATCAATACTGGATATATTATCATAATATCAGACACACTGCCGCATATATACATATAACAAAATTCTCAATATTGCAAAGGGTCAAAGGTCAAGCTCGCAAGGTTAATATGTTACGTTAACATACCAGGCACGTTCTCAGTTCGTTGTTTATGCATCATGTAACGTTAGTTTGTGTTAGGTTAGCATACTGTACACCTGTTCAGCCTAAATGGTCTGTTCTTGGTGTTTGTCAAATAAACCCCTCAACCCACCCCCACGCCCCCCACCCCCCCAAAAAAAGTGACTGACTCCTTCGTTAGCATACAGTACACCTATTCACCCTGTTGTTCTCTATTCTATTTTTAGTTTAAATAGAATGTCTGTTCTTGTTGTTGAATAACCCTCCTAGCCCCCCCCCCCCCATACTGTGACTGATACTGCAGTACGACTTGCATGTTTTTTTTTTCCTCCTTCATTATGTATTCTTCGGCTGGTACCACTTATACTTCAGATGACTTATAGTTTCACTTATAGTGAATTGAAAATGGCAGCCATTTTAAAAATGGCCGCCGTATCTCTCCTACACATCCTCTAAAGTGACGCCACATCTAGAAATGGGCAGAATAACCTCATCTATATCTGTGCCATATTTGGTGCTTTTATATTGATTTGAACAATTGTTTTTTTGCTGCACCGCTGGACTAAAACGGTAACGGCGCCCCTCAGAACCATTTATACCAAGAAGAGTCAGTTTGTTTTCATCGAGGTTAAAAACTTAGCCCAGAGTGACAGAGAAGAGCAGCCAAAAGATGCAATCCACCAGGTGGTAGCATTTAATTTGACTGTATTGATGTTTGTTTTGGGACGGCTCTTCAGCACTGATGTAACTATAACAACACTTGTTCTCACTTTCCAACATGTTCTGTCCTCAGACACTGAGCAGAGCTGTGGAGGCCGTTTGAAGTTTTAAGGCATTATGGGAAAAAAACCAGGAAGCCTGAGACCTTAGCGAAGGTGTGAGACAGAGACAGAAAGATGGCAAGTTCTAGAAAAGGTCACCCTGTGGTAGTTTGTTCTGCAGATTCTTGGATCAACATCCACAGTTCCTTCTATAAAAGATGGCTTTGGGTTTTTGTCAGCTTCTGGACGCTGTTGTAAAGACAACGGTGAGTGACGGGACAGAATGGTAGCTGGGAGTTGGACGTAGAGAGGGTGATGTCATTCGCACACATCTTACATTCCTATTCCGTTTTTTAAATTTTCTTTTTAGTACAATGCAGTTTCGTCTTCTTTTTTTTCCACACACACACACACACACACACACAGGCCAACTGGATGTGTTGAAATTGTGCAGGAGTCTGGGCCAAGCATATATGACTGCCAGGTGATCATGGGGATTTGGAGAGGCACCGGGGCATCTGTGAAGACCCAGCACCTCTCCTGATGACGAGTTGGCCCACAGTGCAAAGACAAGCTCAGGTTTCTCTGGTCTGACTGCCGTCTACAGCCTTCCCATAGTAGGCAGCGAGGGGCTTCCAGTAGGGAAAGTACATTAACTAGAGATGCTCCAGTTCCACCAGGCTTTTTACTGAGTGTTAGACCTTGGATGAATCCATTTATCTTCCACAAACATCTACAGACCTTGGATTTACCCTAATTAGACTTTAATATATTTACTTCTAGGGCAGTTCTGACCAGGGTCGGACTGGGAACACATTTCGACCCTGGCATTTTTCCTCTCGACCAGCCCACTATTGGCCTGACGAAACCACCCCCCAAACACACACATGCACACACACGCGCACACGCGCGCACACGCGCGCACATGTGCACACACACATGTGCACACGCGCACACATACACGCACACACACACACACACACACACACACACACGTACACGCACATGTGCACACGCGCACACATACGCGCACGCACGCGCACGCACGCACGCGCACGCACGCACACGCACGCACACATACACACACAGGGGTAAAGACACCTCATCGACAAAACGCTGCAAACTTAAGAAAGATGCAACAACCAAAAATGCAAACACATAAAACAAATGCAACACAAGTGAAACTGCGAGAGGAAAATGCTGCGATAACAGAAACCAAAACAGAAGCAAAAACTGTACAAGCCCCCAAAACAACTGTAAGAGAGAAATGCTGTGAATTCACTCTAAAACTGAACAGAAGTTCACCAAAATAAAACGGAAGATGAAGTTGAATTTGATAATTTTCAGACCTTACAGTGAAAAGGTGCAGAGCAGCAGAGGTACGTTGCTAATATTAGTGTCGTAACTTTGCTGTTCTTCTACGATATCGTAGCAGATTATGGTCAAGTATTTAAAAAAGATGAATCGCTGATCTTTTAAATTAACAAACTTCAACTTCGTCTTCATCCACTGTCTTCTGTTTTATTTTGGTGAACTTCCGTTTAGTCGTAAAGTGAATTTGCAGCGTTTCTCTCTTGCAGCAGTTTTGGGAGTTTGTGTGTTTTGGTATTTGAAGCATTTTTCGTTGGCATTAGTTTTGGGGGTTTGAACGTTTTTGTTTCTGCTTGGTTTCTGTTATTGCAGTATTTTTCTCTTGCAGCTTCACTTGTGTGTTTACCTTTACCAGAGTAGCATCCAGCTAGGTTTTGTGCCGTTGCTTAGGCTTGATTTCCACACAGAGACACATGAACCAGTTTGATCCAACATTTTATTTTTCCAGTTTGTGCAGCAGCTACTGTGGCGTCGTCTTCTCTTGTAGATACTAATGTTAATGCTACTTCAGATTTGCTGCAATGGGGGAGGGGTTTAACCCCATGTGGCTGACGCTAAAGTCCCTCTGACGTCAGGTGGACCGTCTTTTTCTGGGTCCCTTGTTCTTCTCGTTGTTTAGTGTGAATGCAGTATGCAGCCAGTGGAGGTGATGAACCACTGTCAAAGGAACATGTGTTGGCAAGTCTGGGTGAACCATCACCATGGTAACGCCGGGTGAGCCATCACCATGGTAACGCCGGGTGAGCCATCACCATGGTAACGCCGGGTGAGCCGTCACCATGGTAACGCCGGGTGAGCCATCACCATGGTAATGCCGGGTGAGCCATCACCATGGTAACGCTGGGTGAGCCATCACCATGGTAACGCTGGGTGAGCCATCACCATGGTAACGCTGGGTGAGCCATCACCATGGTAACGCCGGGTGAGCCATCACCATGGTAATGCTGGGTGAGCCATCACCATGGTAACGCTGGGTGAGCCATCAGATTCCAAAAGGACAAAAGTGGAAAAGTGGTTTTCAGTGGAATGACACCTTAAAGACGGAGTAAGACAAAAGTCAGAGATTAGAAAATAAAAGTAAAGAGTCAGGATCAGAACAGAACCTTTTGTCCACAGGCCTCGTTCAGCTCAGTCTTTTTGGTTCCGTTAGAAGAAAATCAATGTGTCCAACTGGGAATCACCAGTTCTAGTCGAATAAAGGCAGCGATGAAACAAATCAACTCTGAAGGTGTTGACGAAGCAGGGATGCAAATCAAATTCTTTGCGCCATCTCTACTCAGGAGGTCTGGGATCAGGTTTCAGTTGATTTTTTTCCCAGTTCCTTGTGACAGTCACTTTATTGTGTACGACCAGATGCTTTGGCCTTTTTGGATATTTTGCCTGTAGAGTCGTAACTTTCAAGTCTCGTACCGTCTTTCCAACATGAGATCCAGCAGCGTCTCTCAGAAGTACAGTATATGGATTAAATGTTGAGTAACAAATACTGTTGATGCGGAAAGACTCACAGGCTGTGATTTATTTCAATACTTACTGTGGCAAAGGTGAACATGTTAAAGTAGGGCTGTGAAATGATGAGCTTTTTTAATCACATTAAGGGTTGCTTTAGGTTAATTTCAATTAATCATGATCAAAACACTTGGTCAGTTGACTGTTTTGTCTTAGGTTTTTTTTTTTTTTATCAAATTTTCCACAAAATATACTAAGAAACAAAAAAAAATAGGATTAAAATCCACACAAAAACTAATGAAATATATAAAACATATTAAAAAAAACTTGTAAAATACAGAAAAAACACAAAAAATGATGTGATTAAATATCCAAAACATATGTAAAAAATATGAATATATATATGCAATTAACATGTTTATGCAACAAAACGACTGTAAATGAAACAAGTGTAAATTTTATTGCAGTTTTAATCAGATTAATCATGATGATGCATTAATCCACAGTGTTATTTTTGACAGACCTACTTCATTTCAAGTCAAACATTGAAATAAAAAATTCTTCTTCAATAGTTCACACATAAAAGCATCTAGTTGAGTGAATCAAATTAAATTAAAATAACCTTAACTCTATGCAATTCAATTTGGTTCAGTCATTGCTTTATGTGTGACCATAAAAAGTCACAATTATAAAATAAAAAGTGAAAATGTAAGAATTTTTTACTTATTTCAGCGTATACTAGAAGTCAAAAAGGTAGTCTGTTTGTTCCCTGTGTTGAAAGAGGGCAGTGGTCTTTAGGGGGGGGGGGGGGGGTTGTTGTTGTGTCTGCTGTGTGTGTGGAATGGTCCTGGGCGGAATGTACAAACCAACAGGGTGTGTTGTTTGGTCGTCTTAACTACAATGATGCAGATACTTCAGTCCAGTCTGTGTCACATTGTGTTTGAGCATCGCTGTGGCTAATGTATAACTGAGGGGGGGTGAGGGGGGGTCAGCTGCTGTTAAACACTAAACTCACCTCTAATTCATCACTGTCAGCAGATCAGAGGTTTGTGGAAGCTTCCCGAAATTCTAACACACTATTTATTTACTTTAATTAATTAACTTATTGTTCATTCATTTATATTTATTTTTATTTTTATGTATTATTTATTAATTAATGCATTATTAATTTTTTTATCTTCATTTTATCTTTTAATCTTTTTTTTTATTAGTTTTTTATTTTTATTTGTATTCTCTGTTTTAAATTTACATTTTGTATTCATTTATTTTTAAGTATTAATTTAATTTAATTATTTGAGCTACAAGAAGGATGATACTAAAAGATGTTTTGTTTTATTTATTTATTCATTTTATTTATTTTTCTTTTTTAATTCATTTATTTATTCTTTCTTTCTTTATATTATTTTTTATTTAGTTATTTTTAATTCTTTAATTTAATTATTTCAGCTGCAAGAAGGATGATACTAAAACATATTTTCTGTTTTATTTATTTATACTGATTTTATTTGTCTTTTTTATTAGTTTATTTGTATTCTCTGTTTTAAATGTACATTTTGTATGTATTTATTTTTAAGTATTTTACTTTTAATAATTTGAGCTACAATAAGGATGATACTAAAAGAGGTTTTGTTTTATTTATTTTTTTATTTCTGTATTTATTTATTTATTTTTCTTTTTTAATTCATTTATTTATTCATTCTTTCTTTATGTTATTTTTTATTTAGTTATTTTTAATTCTTTAATTTTAATTCTTTCAGCTGCAAGAAGGATGATACTAAAACATATTTTCTGTTTTATTTATTTATACTGATATTATTTGTCTTTTTATTGATTTATTTTAAATTAAATAATAATAATTTTAAATTAAATAATCATTTTTATTTGTATTCATTTGGTTTTATTGAATTACATTTATTTATTTCAATTATTAATTTTATTTAATTATTTCGGCTACAAGACAGATGACAGTGAAATGTATACCTATTGCAATATATATCGCAGAGTTAAAAAAATTGCAACGTCGATTTTTTTTTTTTTCTCATGTCGTGCAGCAAATACTGAGCTAAGAATTCTCTCCTCCTCAGTAGTCATTTAGAAAACATGTCTATAATGTGCAGTATTCCTAGAGCACTCTTACAAAAGCAAATATCACCTTTAAATGTCAAAAATCAGCTGTTGATGGAAGTGAGTCAGTTTCTTCAGTCTGTGCGACTGCGACAGAACTCAGGTCGTTATTTGGTTAGAAACAAATGCTCTGAAATAAACCTGACTCCCAGTAAATGAAAGTAGCGCTGCTGCGAGGCATCAGGCATCTGTACTTATGTGTAATGAAAGGTCATATATGCAGCTGCCACGTTCACAGGGACTCTACACAAAGTGTCAGTGGATCTGGTTTTTAAACCTGTTAACCCACACATGCTGGGGCAGAGCCGAGCAGCGCTATCCCTATTTAATCCATGTATTAGACCCATGCATGGAATGAATAGGGATAAGTGGTGCTTCATAATCAGAATGAGTGAAGAATGTGAGAAAACGTCAACAATCTTTAAATTATTTTTACAGAAGCGACAACAGTCGTTCAGCTCCATAATCCACCATTTTGTTTAGTCATTCCTAACTTTCTCCGGACTCTTCCGTCAACTTTCCGCCGCTCTAACTACGTCATCCTAAAGATTACGCTGATTGCTTGTAGTACCGTCCTATTACATACAGAGGATTTGAAAGACAACCTTTTAGCCCCGCCTCCCCTGACTATGAAGCACCACTAGACCCATACATGGAATGAATAGAGATAGCACTGCTAGGCTAGAGATGGAATAAAGTCTTTTATAGTGAAACAATTTTGAGAAAATAAGATCTATCTATATATATATATATATATATATATATATACACACACACACACACACACATGCACACAGTAATTCAGTGTCTTATAGTTTTTTTGTTTTGTTTTGTTTTTTGTATATATGTCTATGTTTAGTACTTCAGTTATTGATTATTGGTATTGTTATAATTGTTATAGTTATTATTTTATTATTATCATCATTTTTGTACTATGCACTATATTGCTATAAGATGAATTTAGGTTATTGGGGAAGTGAAGAAGGGGTAGAATTAAATAAGCTTATGCTTCATCCTACTCCTTTTCGGACATGTTATTGTTATTATTATTATTGCTGTATTGATTATTGTTGCACTTTGCACATGTTCGAAATAAATCATTCAAATCAATCAAATCAAACAATATCAAACTGTTTTTAGACTTTACAGATTTCCACTGTCATGGTTTACAGTTTTTTTATTGTAAAATTTACCAACCTTTTTTTTTTTTATTATTATTTTTACAGTGTGCAAAGAAAAAAGGAAAAAAAAAGATGTGAGGGAGGTAGCCCAAAGGACAGGGAGGTTAGAAGTGCCACTTGCACCAGTCTCTCTCTAAAAAGCCTAACCTCATTCACACATGTGAGTGCACGCATGTATGCTCACACCATATAATATTGGTTTTGTACGGCCACCTGACAGCAGGAGCATATGGAGGCAGGCCAAGACCGGGGCCCACCAACTAACCAACCAGCAGCCTTAGTGTGGCTCGTCGCATTGCAGGCCATAATTCAACCCCACGCCAGCTTTTATGTGGCATTTTTAACAGCCTCTGTTCCTCGCTCAGCTATTTCTGAGGGGATAATTTCTTAAACCATGTGGCATTACAGGTGCATGTTATATAGCCCACGAAAAAGGCCGGTCTTGCCTATACCAAATGTTTCTGAAGAGAAAAGAATGTTCCCCTGATATGTAATTATTGGTCTAAGTTCATTATATTGTCAATGGTTACTTCATTTTTTTTTATTTTTTTTTTTAGCACTACCTAAAGGATTTATTTTTTTTTATTTTTTATGTGAAGTTGAGAAGTCCATTACTATGTCTGGTCCTGTAGTCTAGACTCCAGATTAGCTCATGTTGTGATTTATGAAAGCTGCTTGAGGCATCTGAGGCATGAGGCTTCTGGTGTGATTGTAATGCCTCATTACTTCTGTTCATAGTTATTCATAGCAAGCTGCTCCTGGTCTATGTCTCCACGCACAGCCAAGAACAGGAGGACAAATGCTTTTCTGTGTCCTTCTGTGGTGCGCCGTTAAAGAGATTCCAAGTCAAATTTAGCAAATGTGGACCGGGACATTAACAATATTCACTGGTGAGAACACTGACCGTGGCTGTTACATTTGTCTACCGGCCATTTTGGCATGCCGTGTCATTAACAAATTGAACTGGAATAATCATTTTGGCTGATGAAAACTGATTTGGGAGTGGCTGCTTGGATGGAAAAGTCCGCAGTTTCTTGCGCCTCTTAAGTACATTTATGTGCCCCGAGTACACATTTATATGATGTATGACAGAAATCTTGTGAATGATGTCACACATGCAGCTTCTATGTCAGCTGTTGTGCTCAACTTCGATTAGAGTAGAATTCAGCGCTGTTTTTTTTTTTTTTTTTTTCTCCTTAACACAGACCGGTTGAAGTTGCTCCAAGATGTGATGGTGAAGGGTAATTTAACTGACCTGACATCAGTGTGTGGTGGCTGTGGTCATGCTCTGCTTTAAGATGTGGTTCAGAGGACACAAGTGCAGCGGAAAAGTCATTTGGACTGAGGACGGCAACCTCACACGAATTGGTTGATTTGACGTGACGTCACATTTCTATATACAGTCGTAGTACAGCTGGTAGAGCGGGTCGTCCCATAACTGAATGGTTCTGGCTGTCCACATGTTGAAGTGTCCTTAGGCAAGACACTGAACCTTAAGTTAGTCTCCCAGTCGGTCTGACAGAAACTTAAGAACCTACTGGTGCATGAGTGTGTGTGAATGGGTGAATGTGAGGCTAATGTAAAGAGCTTTGAACATCATGAAGGTGGAAAGGAACTATAGAAGTGCAGAACATTTATAGTTGATGGAGGGCAGGAAGTGAAGTGGATAGTCACATGTTTACGTGTCTGTGTGAATTGTAAATATGTTGAACTCGTGATAAACTCATAATATCATACTTCTGGGTCTTTAAGTTTATTGTGTCAATCACGGGAGTAACTAGAAAAGTCAGATGAATGCGACATGGCCGATCAGACTGAAGTCACAATGCAAAATATTGGATTCGTATCGGATTTGGCCCGGGTCGGCTTTTTAAAAAATCTGATTTGTGCCGTTCAGACTGTTGTTAAAGGAAACCTATTCTAGTCAATGTAGCTCATTATGTGAGTTTTCATACCTACAGAGTAGCTTTGAAGAATTTCCAGCTTAAACAGCTCCATAGCTATCGCATGTTGATGCAAAGTTTAGAACGTCCGCCAGCTATCTCTAAGAAGCAGCTAGCACCACAGTCTTTCTAGATGTTGTGTTAGCAGTTAGCATTTCGTTTTAATAATCTACAAATATAAAATAATGTAGTTTATGTAGTGTATTATTGGTTATAATGGTATGTGATGACAACGTATTTCAATTCAGGACTCTACAATTTAATTTACATGGTGTCTGAAAAGTGAGCTAACAAGCTAACAGCTAAAGTAATGACAGCCATAGAGTTTATGATGACAACAAAACAATTTAACACATTGCACCAGCCTTAATAACTGTATGTTACTATATCCAGTTGAGTTACTCGTAGTTATGGTATCTGGCTGGTGTTAGCAACTAAAATGACTGTTCAGTTACAAACAATTTCATTACCGATTTGGCTAACATTAGCATGCTAAGTGCTGCTACAGTGATCGCTACCATTGAGATGTGTTGTGTTATGAATATGAAGAAAATCTGCACTAATATAAAAGACTGCACTTGGAGTTATATGACACTAACAAACTGTTGTGCTGTCATTTACACTTTATTATTTATGTATAATATCCTACAAAAGTACTATACTGTCATGTATACCATATACGGCCAGTGGCTCAAATTATACCGGGATGTAATTTTATTTTTTTTTGCCATACGACCCATTCCTATTTTGAAGTCGACATCCAACATTATAACATTGTATTTATGTAGAAAAACACAGATGGGTGTAATAGGTGTC
Organism: Siphamia tubifer; assembly: GCA_020466265.1. NCBI lineage: Eukaryota > Metazoa > Chordata > Actinopteri > Kurtiformes > Apogonidae > Siphamia > Siphamia tubifer. The sequence goes on along the minus strand of CM035798.1, from coordinate 53,180,535 downwards.
CTTTAACAGGTCACAAAAAGTCAGATTTTAGGAACATTTACTTGCGGTCTGAACGTAGCCTCATAGACTCTATTTAACAAAACCAACGCAAACGTTTTCAGAAAAGGACATTTTCATGTGACGAGGTTGAAGGGGTGGCATGTGCGCACACCGCAGACAAGTAGGCTTTATGTATTAACAGGTGTGTATTAAAAGTCTGGAATGGCACATGATGTAATATTGTTCCACATTTGGCTCCGTTAGTGCAGGAGTGCAGAGGATTGTAAGCTGCGAGTTGAAACATCATATTTCATGTTGCACAGTCCATAAAGTATTTTGACCAACTTTGTGGTATGGATTTTTATTTTTTTTTTCTCCCGTACATCTGGTGTCCGACAGTTTTATTTGGTTTTATGTCTAACAGAGATCAATGGACATATTGAGGAGCCTTGTATAAAGGAAACGGCATCAGTGAAAGCAAACTTTGTTCTTTAGATGATTGACGTTTGACTTCTAATGGAAGCTTCCACAGCTTTTCTTTGCAGCTTTTTGAAGCAGCGTTACTCAAACCATATTTATATAGTTATAGAATATGTGCGCTAATTATTACAAATGTTATTTGGTAGCCTAAAGCAACGCTTTTAATTCGTGCCTAAAATTAATAATATCGGAGGCTGCTTCTGAATATCTATTGAAATCTAACTGTACCATAAGATATATTTGGATATAATTTATAAACCAGGGCCAGGAAAGTGGACTCAGAAGCAGCTGTAGATGTTTTCACTTGACTGAAAGACTCTATTAATGCTTGAATTAGTCATCTGAGGAACTGAAGCTTGAGGGAGGGAAAACAGTGGGAAATAGGGAAGGGTAGATGGATTATCAGCTCTGAGTGGATTATCATCTACTGCGCCGTGCATTCCACTGTCCTCGTCTCCCAACCAGGCCCAAGCGCTGCTCCGTCGCTTCCCAGAAAACCAGTCCCATCACATCCAAATATCAGCGCTTAAGGACAAATCTGCAGTTATTAACGAGGAACAGGAAACACCCGTGGTTACCACAATAAAAAAATTAATATGTCTTCTATTCAGACAGGCACCTTGGGGAAGAACACACACACACTGGAGGACAAGTGTGTTTGTGTTGTCAGTAACCATCTGGTCGTGTGTGTGTGTGTGTGTGTGTGTGTGTGTTGGACTGGGAAGTAACAAAGTAAAAGTACTTCATTACTGTACTTAAGTAGACTTACTGTACAGTAATGAAGTCCACTGTACTCTAGTGGAATATTTATTTTTCTGGCAATTTTTTTTACTATTACACCCTACATTGTTGCATAAATATTTGTACTTTATACTCTTTACATTCATATATATATATATATATATATATATATATATATATATATATATATATATATATATATATGTACTTTATATTCTTTATATTTATATAAATATTTGTACTTTATACTCTTTACATTTATATAAATATTTGTACTTTATACTCTTTACATGTGTATGTATATATATATATATATATATATATATATATATATGTACTTTATACTCTTTACATGTATATAAATATCTGTACTTAAATTCTTTACATCCTCAGAATAGACTCATTACTTTTTCAAACTAAACCGTGGCTTCAGAAGGAAAATTACTGGAGAGAAATTGTGACTTTCTTTATGATACATTTTTTAACTCATGATTGTGACTTTTTATCTCATAATTTCAACTCTTTTTCTCATAATTATACATTTCTTATCTCATATGTATGACTTTAGCTCATAATTTTGCCTTTTTAATCTCACATATCACCTTTTTTTATGTCAAAATGATGACGTTTCTTCCCCTATTTTACCTAAATTCCCTGTCGATAAAACCCACAAAACTGAGCACCGCGTCATCTACACTAACTCACTTTTAAAGTCTTTATTTTTTGGGATACTTTTGAAACTGTTCTATTTTTTCCTGTTTTAAATAAATATTATTTCATCAATGTCAAATAAATACAGTTTTTTAACTTCATTACAGTTGTCCTTTTTTATTTTTACTTCAGTAAAGGAGTTGAATCAGTACTTGTACTTTTACCAGAGTATATTTCCACACCAGTAACTGTACTTGTACTTCAGTACAGACTGTGAGTACTCTGACCACCTCTGAGTGACAGGATGATCTGTGAAAGGCGGAAGCACGAATGTGATGTGAGGTCCTCAGTCTGTGGACAACACTGTCCTATCTGTGAGTGTCCTTATAAGGAACCGCATGTCCTGCACAGCTGGACATGTTGGATAGAGGCAGGAACCTACACACACACACACACACACACACACACACACACACACACACACACACACACACACACACACACACACACACACACACACTCTTGATGTGTTTTCCTTTAACAGCCGATGAACCACGTCATTGCCATTTTCTCGCCTCACAGTCTGCAGCTGTCTGCACAACTTGATTAAAACATTTCTTTTAGTAATCCCTGTGTAATGAAGCTCTCTCCTGAGATCGGACCTCGCCGCGTTCGTGTATTTGTGCTCGTGTGTGTGCGAGGTTTTGTGCATGTGTGTGTTTTGGGTCAAGGGTGATCCAGATGGGAGAAAGGGGGAGGGCCTTGTGGACTGTGAGTGAGTGAGGGCTTCTTTCTAGGAAGAGTTTGCACCCTTCAGGACTAATTATTCAGAAACATCTTCTGGTGTCGTAAACCACAAAACCCAGAACTATGGCCTCATGTGCAGACTTGACCTCAGCTACTAAATTTTTGATCAAATCCAGCACAAAGACATTTCAGAACATGGAATCAAATCAAATGAAATAAACAGTCAGGAAAAAAAAGGAATGATATTAAACTAAATCGATATATCAATAAAACAGAGGTATTAAAAGTATTCACATTCTGTACTTAAGTAGAAGTACACATACTTGTCTGAAAAAGTGCAGTATTTTCCAGACTATAATGTGCACATAAAATACTTTTAATTTTCCCCAAAAACCACAGTGTGCCTTATATATGGATTAATTCTGGTTGTGCTTAGTGACTTGGAATTTTGGCTTTTTATCATGATTTAAATGTTATCTGATAATTACCTCCAAGGAGGTTATTTTTTTGCCAGAGTCTGTTTGTCTGTTAGTTAACAAGATAAGTTGAAAAGTTCTGAACAAGATCTTGATTAAATTTACATGGTAGGTTGAGAATGGGGAGATCTGGAAATGATAACATTTCGGTGGTGATCTGGGGGGGGGGGCTACCTTGGCAGAGGTCTGAGTGCTTTTCTAGTTTTTAATCTCATGATTTTGAGATTTAAAAACTAGATTCTTAATTCACCTGATAGTCCAGTGCACCTTATATGTGAAAAAAAAAACTCTAAAATAACCTGTTTACTGACAGTGTGCCTTATATATATATATATATATATATATATATATATATATATATATATATATATATATATATATATATATATATATGTATATATATATATATATGTATATATATATATATATATATATATATATATACAGTAACACTGTATTCTGATAAAAGTACTAATTCAACTCATTTACTTCAGTAAAAGTAAAAAAAAGTACTACTTTTCAATTACAAACATAAAAAATAAAACTTCATTTATTTTTTCCCATGAATAAAATAAGACATAACAAGGAAAAATCATAAAAGTTTCAAAAGTCTCCAAAATTAAATCCTTTAGCAGTGAGTTAGTGCAGCAGGTCACAGCAGGTCACAGTACTCTGTCTTATGGGTATGGGAGGGAAATTTAGGAAAAATTCAAGTCATAAATAGGAGATTTAAAAAAAAAAAGAGAGAATCATGAGATAAAAATTCAAAATTATGAGATGAAGTCAAAATTCCCACTCATTAATCACTACCAGAATGAATCCATATATGAGTCACAGTGTGTTTTTTGTAGAACTAGTTAATATACAGTAAGAATAACTGCCTCATGTCCAATAATCTACCTTTAACAACTGTGGCTGAACAACAACAACAACAACTGTAAGTTTGTCTGTGCAGGTACTGACTCTGTAGGACAGAATGGACGTCTTTCTTCATCTCGTTAATATTTTTTCACTGGATTAAAACTTACCAGATACATTTGCCAACACTTATAGCTTTTAGCATCATCATCACTATTAAATAAAAAGGTAAAGTCTTCTACTTGATGGGTTTCCAACTTAAAATGACAGTTTTTTTTTTCATCCACGGCGACGGTTTCTTAGGTGTTATTGTTTGTGAAGTGGTTGAATGATTTATAATGTCCATTTGGAGGCTTTTGGGTGACACTGTTGTGAGTCTTTTGTAGTCAGATAAAAGAGGGGGCTCGAGAACAGCCTATAACTCACTCTGGTTATTTTCAAGAGGGTTCAGTGACCTTGGCTTGGAGAGATGGGGAATTCTGCAATCCTTCAAATCAATCCACACCACAAAGGGGGGGGGGGGGGCTCAAGGTGCAAGCTGTCAGTCCTCTCTTCCCTCCATTTTCAGCCAGATTCCCTCCGAGGAAGCTCAGAAAATTGGAAAACAATAGCAGTTGAGTAGTTGAACGGCCAGAGATAGGGAATGTTTATACTGGTTAATTAAGGCAGGGTGCGACAGTGAATGATTTGTAGAAACTTTAGATAACTTATCACCAGTCCCAGGACGGTGGCTATCTGTTGGATCTATCTGACAAATATGTCAAATGGTAATGGATTACATTGGCATCGCTGTAGACTTTGTAAATATTACCCTGATAAAGTAAAAAAGAGAAAGTAGCGCATTGTAACCTGAACCGTTTGACAAATATTTCCAGGTTTGTATTTTAGTTTCACATATAGAACGTGTGCTTCGACACTGCACACTCTTTATCCACATTCACAGTAAAATAATAGAATAACATGGAAATAATCAGTGCAATTTAGTGCAAAACAACCCTCGTTTAATGAAATTATTTGATTTATTTGAACATTAAAAAATGGAGAAGAAAGAGAAGTAAAAAAAAACAAACAAACAATATGGGCATGTTCAAAAGGAGTGGGTAGAAGTTATCACTTATAAAATATCAGCTCTTCTGACTGTCAACGTTTAGAACAAAAAAAAAAACACTATTAACTACATCTGGTATATATATATATATATATATATATATATATATATATATATATATATATATATATATATATATATATATATATATATAAAATGATATGACACTTGTTGAGCTCCTCCTCCAATCTGTTTCACAGTTTTACCCACAAAATGAAATTATTAAATTATTTCCTGTGTAAACGTACAGTATTCTGTTTATCTTACACTCGTTTACACTTGACACTCCCCATCACGATCCCTAAATAGTATTTGTATGTTTTGTGGTAAATAATTGTTTCTGAAAAGCTCAGAATCTTGACTTTTTAACAAAAAATGACTTTTAATTTCATAATTTTGACCTTTTTTTTTTTGCAGAATTTTGACTTTTTCTCATAATTTTGTCTTTTCATCTCATAATTCAGATTTTTTCTCACAATTTAATTATTTTATTTTTATCTCATAATTATGCTTTTTTTTTTTTTTTTTAAAATGTCCTATTAATGACTTTTGAATTTTTCCTAAATGTTCTGTCCATACCCACTAAACTGAGTACCATGACCCAATAAAACACATCATCTACACACTAACTCACTTTTAAAGGCTTTATTTTTGGGTATTTTTTTTTTTACATTTTAACTGTTTAAATCAGTTTTATTTCATCCATAGCAGAAATGAAAAACTGCACTTTTACTTCATTGGAATTGAGAAGTTGTACATTTTTTTGTACTTTTACTTCAGTAAAGGAGTTGAATCAGTACTTGTACTTTTCTCAGACTATTTGTACTCCTACTACAGTACAGAATGCGAGTCCTTTGACCCCCTCTGTGTGTTGCTTAATCACTTGGGTCGAAGTAAATGAAAAATTGTAATTTTCCACTGAGCTCCTACATTATAGGTTTTAATTCTGTGGATGAAGTGGGAGTGATATTTTCTGAGCGTCCAGACACCTTGACCCACATCTCCTGGACACCTTTAGCCACCGCAGATGTCCGTCGTCTCACTGTGTTTTGGAAAGTATAAGGAAACTTTTTTTTTTTTTTTTTTTAGCACCATAGAGGATATGAGTAATAACAAAAATGAATATATTGGAAAGTGTGTGTGGGTTCCAAGCTTGTATTCTGGGACACTGTGTAAACCATTAGGACCAGCTGCTCTTGGACATATTCTCCCAGTCATGGTGAGACGCTGACCACACTGAAAAAAATAAAACATTGAAGCAACTTACAATATCTTCTTCAATTCTGACTTTTTATCTCATGATTTAGACTTTTTATCTTATAATTTTGACTTTTTATCGCATAATTTTGACCTTTTATCTCATAATTTTGACTTTTTACCTCATGATTTAGACTTTTTATCTCATGATTTTGACTTTGTATCTAATAATTTAGACTTTTTATGGTCACACATAAAAAAAAATCTAGTTGAGTGAACCAAATTAAATTGCGTAGGGTTATTTTAATGTAATTGAATATGATTCACTCAACTAAGATGTTTTTATGTATGACCTATTGCAGAAGAGTTTTTAACTAGATTCAGTGTTTTACTTTTTTCAGTGCACATATGCCCTTGCAGTTGTGAATTTTTTTCCTTTTCTTTGTTGGCATCGTCCTCCATCAGAACATTTGCTCGAACACCATCGCAACTCGATCGGACTGGAGAGGCGTACAACAGCACACCCTGACATGTTGTAATCGCTCCGTATATAAACAACGCCAGGCTTTTAATTAGGCAGCAGGATTTTTTTTTTTACACAAAGTACAAAGCGGTGACCTCAGGGTTCTGCTACTCCTGCATTTGTACTGGAGCGTTTCCAAATGGCTTTTTTTTAAGGAGACTCCCTATGTCAGGTGTTATTTTATCTGGACAATAACAAATGACCTACAAGTTTGCGGTCTCTATCTTCCCTCTATTCTGCGGTTACTGATTTTTCTGTCTAACAGTGGGAGCTGGTTCTGTACGTTTTATATTCCATGTACTTGTTGTTAGAGCAGCGGGCCTCCCATCAGCCCCGGTTCCATTAGCGTTTTGGCTCAGACAAAACCTCTACTAGCTGCTGTTATTTGTTAATGTCTCTGCGATGTATAGCTGCTAAAATATATATTTTTTTCATCTGTAATGTGAGCTAAAACAGCATTTACCAAAGTCAATAAAGAATAAATTAAATTATATTCAAATAAAAAGTGTGAGAACAGTGCAACATAAGCTAACAGTGTAGGAGCAGGGGACTCAAACTTGTGTTCTTTAAGGCACAGGTGTCAAACATAAGGTCTGAGGGCCAAATGCACCCCACTAAAGGGGTCTAATCTGGCCCGTAGGATGAATAACACTGACTATATTAACAATCAGTGGTGGAAAATCATTTTATTTCAGTTTCCACATACAGAATAATAAGATCTCAACTGGGATCAGACCAGTAAAATGTGACCTTAATAACCTATAAATAATGGAAACTCTAGATTTTTATCTTAGTTTTAGTGTAAAAGGGAAAATTACATGAAAATCATTATATTAACAAACAAAAAATGTGAATAACGTGAACAAATATGAATGGGTTGAAATGTCTTAAAGAGGCGTCAGTGTAATTTACCAATATTCTGTCTATTATTAAATGTGTTATGTGTTATGTGTTTGTAATTGTAATGTTAGTTGCAATTGAGACAAAATATTGTTAAAATTGCACTAGCATTTAAAATTTTTCCAAATGACCTACACCGTTGTCTATTTTCCCTCTATTCTAGGGTTACGTTTTATATTCCATGTACTTGTTGTTAGAGCAGCGGTCCTCCCATCAGCCCCGGTTCCATTAGCGTTTTAGCTCAGACTAAACCTCTACTAGCTGCTGTTATTTGTTAATGTCTCTGCAATATATAGCTGCAAAAAAAAATTTTTTTCACCCGTAATGTGAGATAAAAAAGCATTTACCAAAGTGAATAAAAAATAAATTCAACTCTATTCAAATAAAAAGTATAATAATCTAAGTTGCAGGTAAAACTGCTTTATTTTCTTCACCCTAATGTTTAATATTTCACAGTGTAGGAGCAGGAGACACAAAGGTACAGTTGTCAAACATAAGGTCTGGGGTCCAAATGCAGCCCGCTAAAGGGTCCAATCTGGCCCATAAGATGAATAACAATGAAGATATTAACTTTAAAAAAGATTTGAATTCAGGTTCTACATACAGAATAATTAGATCTACATTGGGTCAAAGCAGTAAAATATGATCATAATTTAAAAAAAAGCAGATTTTATCTTAGTTTTAGTGTTAAAACATTAAAATTACATGGAAATTTTTACATTAAAGACGTAAAAATTCCTTCATTTTCTTTACCCTAATGTTTATTGTTTCACAGTGGAGGAGCAGGAGACTCAAACTCATTTATTTTCAGGGGTCACATTCAGCTCGATTTGATCTCCAGTGAGCTAAACCAGTAAAATAATAACATAATAACTTATAACTAATGAGAACTAATATTTTATACTGGTACATAATCTTTGTTTTAGTGCAAACCCCCGCCAAATGATGAAAATACTTAGTTTTATGATGTATCTGAATGTAAAATATGTGAATAACCTGAAAAAAGTGACATTTCATAAAGAAAACAAGGGTAAATGTTGACAATATTCTACGTGAACTTATCATTAGTCCATGTGTTTTTATTATGGATCAGTTTTACAAAGACAATAAAGACTTAGTAACAGAACCAGAACATGTTTAAAATTGTGCTTAATTGTCTTTAGACACTTGAGGTTGTTCATATTTATTCATATTATTCACATTTTATTGTCACAGGATAGTTGGTAAATGTAAATATTTTCATAATTTAATGTTAGTTTGTTTCATTAAAACAAATACAAAAGTTGAAGTTGTCATCCTTTACAGACAGAGAAAAAAAATAGAAGAAAATATAGCCTTATTTTGTTTGAAAGATTATTAAACTCTTCAGCCCAGGGGCCGCGTTTGAATGGTTGGTGGGCCGCATTTGTCCCACAGCCACATGTTTGAGATCCCTGGTATAGAGGAATAAAATAGCTTTGCCCAATCTGGGACCTTAAAACTTTAGCTTTATAAATCATACATTACGATTCTCTTAAAACCATACTTTCCCCATAAAACCATAAACCAAAGTTAAGTGAATTACTTAAAAAATGAAACTGCTTATGCACTCAGGAAACGTCTGAAAACTCCACTGAAATAAATGTAGAAATTAATGTGAATGTCAAAGCTTTAATATACTTGGGGCATCCGCATGTACCAGACACACTAGTATGATTCACAAAAAATGGTGTGTGTGTGTGTGTGTGTGTGTGTGTGTGTTTGTAATGACTTATTAACTTTATTATGTACAGGTGTGTGTGTCAGTGTGTAGTCATGTGCTTCTGTGTGGCCTCTGTAAAGAAACCATTTCGGCCCGTTAGTGCGAGGCACAGCTGTATTTGTCTAAATATGGTCGTGACCACAGTCCAGTCCAGGACGCTGATTAGTCTGAGAACCAGTGGACGACATGGATCTGAACATGGCTTGGTCCTATACTCTAAAGCAGGGGCGTCAAACTCATTCAGTTCAGGGACCACATTAAGCAGAGGGTTGGAACAGTGAAATAACAATAATGTAAAAAATAATGTCAACTCCAAACTTCCCTCTATGTTTTAAAGTGAACAAAGTAAAGTTATGTGATAAAAATGCAGTGTTTCCCACAGACATGGTGGCATTAGACACTTTCCCACAGAGTAGTTCTAAGAACTTAGTTCTAGGAACTAAAGTGTTTTTAGAACCTTTGGGTTTGTATTCCAACAAGTCAGTAGGAACCATGGGAGGGGCTAATGTGACGCTAACGTCCACCACAATGATGTATTCTTTAAACACTAAATTCAACAATCACACAAGGAAGTAGAAGACGGTGGTACTATAAACTAGAATAGACAATGAGGAGAAAACAGAAGAGCAGCTTTTGTAAATCAGTTACTATCGCGATAAAGTTGGCGACATACCTCTGCTGTTCTTCTGTTATCACAGCAGATTATGGCCCAGTGTTTAAAAAGATGAAGGGAAACGCACCTTTAATTAACTTTGTCTTCATCCACCATCTTTTTCTTCTTCTGTTTTATTTTGGTGAACTTATGTTTTATTTTGGTGAACTTGTGTTTTATTTCGGTGAACTTGTGTTTTATTTTGGTGAACTTGTGTTTTATTTCGGTGAACTTGTGTTTTATTTTGGTGAACTTGTGTTTTATTTTGGTGAACTTATGTTTTATTGTGGTGAACTTGTTTTATTTTGGTAAACTTGTGTTTTATTTTGGTGAACTTGTGTTTTATTGTGGTGAACTTATGTTTTATTGTGGTGAACTTGTTTTATTTTGGTAAACTTGTGTTTTATTTTGGTGAACTTGTGTTTTATTTTGGTGAACTTGTGTTTTATTTTGGTGAACTTGTGTTTTGTTGTGAACTGAATTTGCAGTGTTTCTGTCTTGCAGTAGTTTTGGGGGTTTGTATGTTTTAGTTTTTAGTTGTTGCATCTTTATCGTGTTTGTAGTGTTATGTTGACGTGGTGCGTTTGCCCCTGTCAACCGCCATAGGATTTGGCCCCCGGGCCGCATGTTTGACATCTCTGCTCTAAGGTTACTGCTGTAAATTAAAGTCGGGTTGGGGGGTGGGTGGGGGTGTACCTGGTGCCAGTGTACAGCTACGGTATGTTCATGTTCAGAGCCATGACTTCTCCAACAGCTAACTAATTAAGACAAATTATACAACAAAAAAATATTTTGTCAGGGTCCTGTTAAGTCCATTAACTTTTACATTTCACTCATTCATTTTAACGACTAAAATAATTTTCTGCGCAGTCTTTGCTTTATGTCCACATTTAGGCAGACGCGCAGAGGAAACAGAGGAGGCTGAGAGTGCAACAGCTGGTTTGATACTCACGCCCTCTGCACAACACTGTAACCCTGTTTTACTTTACACTGGACAGGACGGCCACGCCATGCCAGTCTGGAAGCCCTTTTCCCTCGCCAAGCGGGCTGTCAGTCAGCCAACTGGCCCGTCCCGTAGACCCAGTCGGGTTCTCCGTCACTCATTCACGGCACCGACGAGGGACAGGTTCGGGAAATGAAGCCTAATGTTGTTGAAATACACAGGAGGAAAGCATGTTTCATTTGCTGAAATTGAAACACCTAATTTTTCATAGCTCCTGCTAATTTTGATTTCCTTTTATAACATATTCCTGGTGGCCCTCAGTGTTTTTAATGAAAAAAAAAAGGAGTTACTGACTTCAAGGACTACTACTGTGAGGTCAGAGACAGCCTGTTCAATGAGGCACTGAAGTTCAAGCCAAAGACCTGATTTCTGAAATTATGAGTCAGGATCCAGAAATGGGTTGTGGGCCCGCTTCTGGTGGGTCTCCACATTATACGAGTTAAAGTATGCTTTAATGAGTTTTGTTCCCCGGGCTACAGATTCTCTTACAGTTTCTGTACTGTAGCAGTAAATAGCATTTTATTAGTTGTCCCAGGCACATGCCTTTATATTTTTTATGTAGTAAAGATACTGTAAATGCAGATGCAGTGAAGTAACTAGATACTACTGTTGATGCCCGAGGTACTGGTATGCTAGTGCCTCCTCTTTGTACACTTGTGTGACCTTCAAAAGCCTCTGGTAACGGTGAAAGCAGCCGCTTTGCCAGAAAGCTGTTTACCATGTTTTGCAAGGAGAAAATACCGCGTGTGCCAGCTACTTTAATGAAATCCGATGAGTGTCTGGCTGTCTTCAACATCCAATCCAGCATTCCCAAAACACCCTAATGAGAGTTTCTGCTTCTCATTTAGCTCCCAAGATCCAAGTTTTGCTGTTCACAAAAGAATTGGGCATAATATAATAAAAACAGGTGCATAATTAAAGTTTTAGACGACCACATGCACATGACAGCTCCCCTGAAACGCTATAAACACTCGAATAAACCAACAAACTTTCATCCCTTGCCAGTCCTCCCATTGAAGTGGCTTTGCAAGGCACATTTGCTCAGCATGTGGGGGACATTGTTGTTGCCGGGTCCCCTTCACTTTCTCTTGTTTTCCAGGAATATCGAACTGTACACACACACACACACACACACACATGCTCGTACATTTGAACAGACAAAAATGCACGTAAAAAAGGTCGGGGTGATTGATGTCTTGCTGTATAGGTTGTAACAGTAGTGATTTTTAATAGTAGAGAAGCATGACATTGCATGGTCCAGCTGGTGCCAAATGCACCATATGTTGCCAGGGATTTTCAAAAATGTATATGCGTGCTGTCAAGGTAAACTCATTGACCCTGTCAGGTTGGGAGTTTCTTTCTCTCTCTTTTGGCCTTTGTCTTCTGTACTTTACTCTTACATCTCCCTCTATCAAAATGCACTTTCTATCTCATAGTAGTTCCCCCTGAGACGCCCTGAGCTAACAGCTAACAGCTAACAGCTAACAGCTCATGTCACCCTACTGAACCACCCAGGAGCAGAAGAAAGGGAAAGATAAAGAGACACGGATAGAGGAGAAGCAGAGGAGTTAAACGATTGCAGGGCTGCCGAGTGAGCGAGGGGAGAGAGAGAGAGAGAGAGAGAGAGAGAGAGAGAGAAAGAGAGAGCGAGCGAGAGACAGAGCCTGTGACATATCCCACACTCTGAACTGGGACCAGACCAAAATGGATGTGTGATTAAATGAACTGTGATGCTGGTTCCTGACACGCCACAGCCATCCCTGGAATTAGTCACGGTTCTATTTTCACCGAAAGACCGTCCCTCAAGAAGGCAGCGCCGCTTTTTTTGGTTTTGCTTCCATTACAACAGGGGTTTCCAACTCATTTTCTTCAGGGGTCACATTCAGCCTGGTTTGATCTCCAATGGGCCGGAGCATGAAAACATAATAACTTATAAATAATGACAATTCCAATTTTTTGTCATTGTTTTAGTGAAAAAAAACCCAAACTAAACAAAACATTAAATTGTGAAAATATATATTTTTTAAATTATCCAAATGCTAAATAAAAAGTTAAATTTCTTAAGGAAAATAAAGGCAATTTTAACAATATTCTGCCTCAACTTATCATTTGTCCATGTGTGTTGTGGATCAGTTCTACAAAGACACTAAACCAGGTGTCTCAAACTTGCGGCCCGGGGTCCAAATGCGGCCCGCTAAAGGTTCCAATGCGGCCCGTTAGGTGAAAAGCAGAATAACCTCCAAAATAACTCTATATCTCATTTTGTTTCTTTTCTTTGCCTACAGTATTAATGATAACTTTAAATTGTATCTATGTTTTAGTGTAATATAAATATAAATATATATAAAATATAAGATTAAATTAGGAGTATCCTGTCCTGTAATGATAAAATGTAAAATAAATAAATAAATAAATCAACAAATGTGAACAACCTGAAATGTCTAAAGAAAATTCAGCACAATTTCTGCTTCTGTGACTAAAAGTTTAGTGTCTTTGTGGAATTGATCCATAATAAAACACATGGACTGATGAGAAGTTCAAGCAGAATATTGTTAAAATTACATTTATTTTACTGAAGAAATGTTTTAATTTGGATAGTTTATAAAGCAAAGTATTTTTATCATTTAACGGGGACTTTTTTGCACAAATAAACATTTGCAATTGTCATTATTCATACATTATTATGCTACTATTTCCACTGGAGATCAAATCAGACTGAATGTGTCCCCTGAAAGAAAATCCCTGTTAGTAACAGACGCAGAAAATGGTTCAAATTGTGTCCAATTTTCTTTAGATATGTCAGGTTGTTCACAATTTATTGTTAGAGGATAGTTTGTCGATGCCAATATTTTTTTGCAAACAATGACAAAAATTTGAAGTTGTCATCATTTATAGGCAAAAAAAAAACTGAAAAGAAAATATAGAGTCATTTAATGAGTTATTATACTTTTTACCACATGGGCCGCATTTGGCCCCCGGGCCGCATGTTTGAGACCCCTGCATTAAAATACATAGCCAAGATTTCACATACTCTTATGTATGAACACACACAAAAATAGTTGATGTGTATCTAAGCAGGGGGCAGTGCCAGTCCTCAAAACCCAGCCCAAGAAACCTCTCTGAAACAGAAGAGAGGAAAACAGGAGTGGAACCAGGACGGGTTGTTTTGCAGTGTTTAGTTTAGGCTCCCTGGGTGTTTTTCCAGTGAATGGAAGTTCTCGGCAACACAGAGGAAAGAAAGAGAGAGAGAGAGAGAGAGAGAGAGATGAGAAGGATAGAGTTTAGTAATGGTGAGCCTTGACGAGCACTCCATCACTCTCAGCGCGGTGTATAATGTAATACCTCGGCCAGCGTACGTCTGTGTGTTGGGGAATCCCTCGTTTCTTCGCTGTCACTGATGTCAGGGGCGGAATCTTATGAACTGAAGAGCTATGACTTCACAGCCTGGATCCGATTGAAAATGCGAATCAGAGATTTTAAAGGGCAGAGTGTAATATGAGCGGTTAGCCCCGCAAATACGAGAAAGGAGGAATTAAATTTTTAAAAAACGGAAAAAAAGTTCACTTTGTGTGTGTGTGTGTGTGTGTGTGTGTGTGTGTGTGTGTATTAAATGATAAATGAGAGCACGGTCCACCGAGGTTGTGATGGACAGGGGCCTGGAGGACTCCGTCCGACTACGCTGTTACCTCATCCCTCTGAACGCTCAACTCATCAGCCTGTCACACACACACACTTAGACACACACACACAATCTCTCTCTGCACACTCTTGGAGACAGATGAAATGTTAAATGCGTAGATACTCTTTTCAGGGTCAGGTTTCTTGGGCTGTACATCTCTTCACATAAATCATCATCACAGTTTTGACGGAGGGGAGAAAAAGGGTCGACGGCAAAGAGGCAAACTTCGCCCAACTGCCAAAAAACCGAAGGAAAGTTTGGCTCGCGCTGGGTACTTGTTCAATTTGCTTTTGGAATGCATCTCTACCTATTTGGCCCCTCGTACTATCAATGAGCTGTTTTATATTGCGATATGATATTGATGGATTTGTGGAAGCTGTGAACGATTTGTTTCCACTGGTGTCCATTTCATTCAGTGTGTGTTGGCTCCCATTGCGCGACTCTCCATTCCTTCATTTATTATGGCCAATATATCTTTTTTGCTTTTTTTGTTCCTAAGTTTCATCCCATGTACACTGTTGTCCATGATCTAAGGCTGTGTCGCATTACTACCATTTCCACTCGCTTTTCACCGTAACACTGGCTTTTGTGCGTTCACATGAAAGTGTAGTGTCTCCCATTACATTCGAGGGAGAGTCGAAGTGTTAAAAATCACTTCAAACTTTCCCTTCATACTGAGTGGGGATGGGACCCCCACTACGAAAAGAGTGGACGATCGTATTACCCAGAATACTGTGCAAACCTGGCAAAAACAAAAAGATTTGACAGCTAAGACTGAGGTCCAACAGTCTGATATAGTTGACAGGACTGGCAATAACAGGACTGACAATAACAGGACAGACAGTAACAGGACTGACAGTAACAGGACTGACAGTAACAGGACTGACAGTAACAGGACTGACAGTAACAGGACTGACAGTAACAGGACTGACAGTAACAGGACTGACAGTAACAGGACTGACAGTAACAGGACTGACAGTAACAGGACTGACAGTAACAGCACTGACAGTAACAGCACTGACAGTAACAGCACTGACAGTAACAGCACTGACAGTAACAGCACTGACAATAACAGGACTGACAATAATAGGACCGAGAGAAAATTTTAATGAACACCAATTGAAGCTGGACTGGTTTTTATGTTTCTGTCACTTAATCATTGCATTTACGTATCAGATCATTAACAACAAAATAAGTAGGATGTTGTTTTTCGTTTTATCCCAGACATATAATAACTTGTAATTAAGCCTCAGGGAATAAAAATGAGCTAATGGACAAACCTGGGTCGATTGAGTCTTCTCTTCCCTGTACTCCTTCTTTTGTTTAACAGGTGAAAATGAATTATTAAACTAGAGCAGGCACGTCCAAACTATCCCTCAAACGGCCAGTGTGGCTGAAGGTTTTTGTTCCAACCAAGCAGCACCACACCAGACTGGACTCAATTAATCAACTCATCTCAGTCTTCAGAGTTGATTGGTCCAACTGTGAACAAAAACCTGCACCCACACCAGCCCTTTGTGGAATAGTTTGGACATGTCTGAACTACAGCATGAAACCGGCCTTAAAAGTCAGACCTGATTCAAGTGATTAAAAATGATGCCTGAACCCGCCCTAACCCAACGGGGCCCATCGGGTTTGGTCAAATACTCCCAGCTCTGTATTAAACCCAACATAAGAGGCAGCATTATGTCCAGTGGTGGTGTTTTCACACTAACATCTGCAACTGTAACTGTCCATCCAAATAAAGTTGCACTTGACATGTTTTTTTTTTTCAACTTCGTGTGTCCTGAATTGTAGGGATAGATTTAGACTTCTAGAGTCCACTCTAAACGAAATGAAGTCCAAGTCTTAGTAACGGGACGCAGCCTAACTCTTTTGTCTGTCTTTGTCTCTTCTTGTCCCTGTCTTGCAGGACTAAAAGATCTTCGGTTCTCACCACGGAGTGTATTTTCGAGCTTCCTCAGTTCACGGTTCAGGCCACCAGAGCACAAACGCTTTTGCTACAGGCCATTTGCCAGAGCTGGACCCACAGTGTGGTGAACGGAGCCCCGATGACTCTCAGCGAAAGCCTACTTAATGAGGTGTACAAAGCTCCAGGTAAACAACAGGTGCTACTGTAGACTTTGTGAAGTTAATTGAGCTTTGCGTTGGCTTTAACAACAACGCCTTCCTACTCGCTAATCCAGTTTTATGCATTCCTAATACCCCTACTCTTCATTTTTTCAGTTTAGTAGATGTTTTTTTGGCCTGTATTTTGGGTCGACTCTGTTGATATGAAAACCTCTTTAGATTATTCCAAAAAGGCTGTTTCCAGTTTAAACACAGTTAATTAACCTGCACAAGTGTTGGCCAGAAGACTGACCTTGGGGAGTATTTTACTTTTCATAAGTTCTCACAGATCACCAAAGTGTTGTGTGATGAATACATTTTCTTTATTATTTTTGTCCATAATCCAGTAGTTGTGATATTAACTTTCCACATTTTTTTCCCTCTTTGTTGTATTTTAGCTTTAAGGTGTGCAAAGAGAAAGTCGTTATCACAAGCTATATTCAGTTCTGACTATAAAGTTCTCTCAAAAGTACTTGCATGTCGACTGGAAACTGTCGGATTTCATTCCTGGTAGACAGTCCTTTTTCAAAATACGGTGATTTCTTAGCATCCACTCTGTACGTTTACATGGTGTTTTTTAATTCAAAATTATTAATTACGAATAAAGTAATTCGGAATTACAGCTATTTCCTTTGTGTTTACAGGGACATGTTAATTCCGAATAAGCGTTTATGTGGTAAACAGGTGTATTCTGCTCTAGTTAATAGAGCTTGGGGGTACAGAGGGTTCTGATTGGACAGAACACCCACGTGACATCTTGACATCTATCAGAAGAAAACATTTGCATCCACTTCCTGTTTTGCTTTCATGACAACTGTCAACATGGAAGTCCCAATATTACATGCTATATTTAATTCTTCCAATACTCCGATCAAATACTTCACTTCGCCGTGACTCCAACACTTGTTTCGTACAGCCATCTCAGACAAAGATTCTACACTTATGCCGGCAGCGCCGAATATGTGCGTTATCAATGCGAAATATGTACATCATTTAAAGACCAGGAGCAGAACGACAGGAATAATGTTAAAGCGGAAATAACTGTTTACATGGAACAGGAATTATCCTATTCGGCTTTAACATCGGAGTTAATTCAGAATTAACATTTTCAACAGGAATTAGGTGTTCACATGGTTAATCTTTATTCTGAAATTAATTCAGAATAAAAGTGGAATTAACTTTTATTCTGAATTAACCAGGAATAAAAGTTCCCATGAAAACAGTCTGAATCATTCCTCTGATATTCCTGAAGTTCTTCCCTCTCTGGATGCACAGAGGGCTTTTGACTTCATCCAGTGCCCATTACTTTCTTAGATGCTGGGTAGGTTTGGTTTTGGCCCAACTTTTCTTACGTGGATGAACATAATTTACAGCACTGCTCAGGCTGCTGTGTGCACTAACTTAATAAACTCTAATCTCTTTACCCTCCACTGTGGGGTGAGGCAGAGCTGCTGTCTATCACCCTTTTTATTTAATTCAGCAATTGAACCCTTGGCCATTGCTCACAGAGCTGACAACAAAGTTCCTGGCATTGTAAGAGTGAGGTCTCCACCCATAAAGTTTCACTCTAGGCTGACGACCTTCCTTTGTATCTTTCCAACCCTGCAGTCTCTTTACCCTATGTTATACATTTCTTAAATTATGCTAAAAAGATATCTGGTTATAAGTTGATTTTTTTTGTTTTTCCTGTTAACAGTTTCGCACACAGTTTTCATTATAACACTTGCCCATTCCGACTGGACAGAGAATCATTTACCTGTCTTTGTACTGTGGTCACACGCTCTTAGAAAAAAATTGTACGAGGCCAATTTTAAAAGGTTGATTGAAAAAAAAAAAAAAGATCTGAAGCGGTGGTCTACCTCGCCTATCTCACCAGCAGATCGTATTAAGGCCTCCCTCAATTTTTGCATGCGTTTCCAAAAGCTACATTCAGTAGATACGTCTTTTAATGCATTTATACAGAACACAAACAACAGCAATAACTCCACAACGTTAACTCGGGTGGCTTGGTAAAATACTCACACATGAAATCAATACATCTTCCACATCCCCCTGCTTGTTCTGCACAGCGTTGCCATCGCATACTCCAAAAACAAAACCACATTACTCATCTGGTCTCCTTTAAGCTATTGTATTAGATGTTAATGCATTCATCATTGCAGTTGATTTATTAAATTCTCCCCCCCCCCATAAATTAAATTTACTGCGATTTGTTTGTTTAGTTCACTACAACATAGAACTTTCTCAGTACGAGCAAATTTCCAAGAGAGATATATGGAACTGGCTGCAGTTTAAAGTCACTTGACATAATGTATAAAAGAAAACATTTTACAGTTGTTTCTCAGGGCTTTAGAGCCTCCCAATGACAAACAGTCATTTGCCCAAAACAAGTCAACCTGATAGTGGAGAGTCAACTTTAGGTAAAGACTGGCAACACACCGCTTTACTACGCATCCAGGAGTCAAGGTCTCCATGTATGCGAGTGGCTTTGACATAAAGGTCAGCTTGTCCTGTGCCCAGTGTGGGGTACTAGACCTGCAGCTGAGGGCAAATCAACTTTGAAACAGTTTCACGCTCCATGTCATCTAGGATGCCTTAATGGTCAAATAATAAATTTTGCCCCTTGTTAAAGAAAGGGAGGGGAGCCTGAATTCAATAAAACAGTAGCGTTTCTCATGACGGTAGCATCTGGACAGTCCTCTGGAGGGCCAGGGATTTTCCAACTCATTAGGATCATGTTGTTTGGTATGCCGTCAACATTCTCCCTCGGCCAAGCCATCCAAGCTACCTTTTTCACCGTTGCGCGGCTGCCAAAATTTATGAAACTGGTCTCCCGTGGAGTGAAGTCAAATATTCCTCTCCCCTCATTCTGCCTTTCTCTTGGAACAGGACTTGAATAGCAACATGAAGAAACATTTGCACATCTGGTCCGTGTGCTGGCAGGTTAGAAAAAGAGCAGTGGGGGAAACGGTTTGGGTTTTAAGAAGGCAAAGAGAGTGAAGGGGAATAGGTGATGTGTTGTGTAAGTATATGTTTAGCGGGGGGAAAACTCCGCAATAACCCCTATGACATAACCCAAAGATGTCTAATACTGTATCTGGTTTTGAAATTGTGGTGACACGCAGGGTTTAAGGAAGATGTTAGCTGTCCCAGGCCCTCTCACTCTTCGCCATGACAGCATGTGTACGAAGGAGAAATGGAAAAAAAAAAGAAAGAAAGAGGAAAATGCAAAAGGAGGAGAGGTGGTAAAAGTACTTGCATTCTGTACTTAAGTAGAAGTACAGCTACTTGTGTGGAAAACAATACTCTGGTAAAAGTAGAAGTACTGATTCAACTCCTTTACTGTAGTAAAAGTAAGAAAGTACAACTTCTAAATTGTATTAAAATAAAAAGTAAGAGTGCATACTTATTTAACCAGGAAAAATAAAAGATTCCAAAGTATCCAAAAGTATAGCCTTTTAAAAGTGAGTTAGTGTGTAGATAATGTGTTTGATCAGGTCACAGTTACTCAGTTTTGTGGGTTTGGACACGAAATTATAAAAAAATGGAGGGGGGCCCAATTGATATAAAAAGTAATTATTATTATGAAATTTTTAAAATGCCAGAAATATGAAATAAAAATGCATAATTGTGAGAAGAAAAGCCAAAATCAAGAGATAAATGATAATAAGAATTATGAGACAAAAGTAAAAAATGATAATATTTAAAGTCAGTTTGTCTCCACCAATGATTTTCCCCTGAAGTGACTTATTTTACATGATTTCACATTTGTTTAGTTTGAAAAAGTCATGAGTCTACTCTGAGAATGTAATCAGTATAAAGTACAGATATTTATGCAAAAATGTAGGGAGTAAAAGTAAAAAGTTGCCAGAAAAGTAAAGTACAGATACTTGAGTTCAGGAACAAAGTCGTTTTACTTCGTTACTTCCAGCTCTGAAGAGGAGCACAGGAGTAAAATTATGAACTTAACAGACTTATGAGGTGCTTTGAACCGTGTTTGGTGGTGTGCATCGGCCTGCACACGCACTGAAGCCCAGCCAAATAGTTTTGGTTCCTGCGGGCGTTGCGGTTGTCCACACTTTAGCCTCATGATGGAAACCTGCCAGCTGCTCTTTCTGGCTGTTTGCCTCCTCATCACTGCACTGGGCCAGGCTTTGTTTTTTTTTTAAATATGGGAAAGGTTTTTAGAAATTGTTTAATTTGACTGATGGTAATAGTCTTTCTGCACCTTTGACTCATACTTTCATGGGCAGGGCTGTTGAGACACTTTCCCACTGTAGGAACCTAGAACCTTTTTTCCCATGTTCCCACAGCATAGGAACTAAATAGTTCCTAGAACCTTTTTCGTTCCTACTCTCAGGCAGGGTCTTTTTTTTAGTTCTGTTAGAATGCTCGGACCTCCTCATTCTATATTGTAGTTTATAGTAACGCTGTCTTCTACTTCCTTGTGTGATTGTTGAATTTAGTGCTTAAAGGGACAGTTAATTATTTTTCACATGAATGTGTATGTCATCACCGTCTGCACCCACAGTGACTTACCCCCGACAGTGTCCTGTGAGTCAAGTTCTGGTCCGGTTTTGGTCAAAGCTAAAGTAGTCACGGCAAGTTTCCTGTGGTCAACAAAATACGTCTTTCTTCTCAAAACAGTATGTGTTTGAATGACTGATTTATTTTCATAACAAAACCATCACAGAAGAAAAACTCAAATCTCCTAATTACTTGGAGCTACTTTCTCTCAATAGCGATCAATGAGCGTTGTCACTGCTAACAGCTGTGCGCCTGCACGTAGCAGCCGCTAACACTGTTGAACACCTGATGAAAGTAGTTGTTACACAGCTGTTAGCAGTGACAACGACCATTGATCACTATTGAGAGAAAGTAGCTCCAAGTAAATACGAGATGTGAGTTTTTGTTCCGTAACGGTTTTGTTATGCAAATACAACCTGCCGGGACTACTTTCGCGTTGACCAAAACCGGACCAGAACTGGACTCACAGGAAACTGTCGGGGGTAAGTCACTGTGGGTGCACCAGAGTAAAGATGGTGATGACAAACGGATTAATGTGAAAAATACAGAACTATCCCTTTAAAGAATACGTCACTGTCGTGGACATTAGCGACACAGTGGCCCCTCCCATGGTTCCTACTGCAAACTCAAATGTTCCTACTCTGTGGGGCAGCACCTTTTATTGTTAAACAGTGGGCCTATATTCACAAGAACCAAATCTGGATCCCAACTGAGTCCTGTGTTCAGACGAGAGCAACAGACACACCACTGGAACTGGAGGTTATTAATACAGCAGGAAAAACATCAAATAAAACAAGCTGTCCACTTTGATCAGTTGTTTTCCTCATTCTTGTCGGAATTCCTCCTCCTTGCGGCTCTTTTGATGTCACTGGGTTTTTCAATAGTCGGAGGTGTTTCATATCGAGGTCTAGCTGATAACACAGATGGTCAGTGTCCTTCGCGGGGGAGCCATTTCAGGTTTGAGATTGAAGGAAATTCCACACTTCAGCAAGGAGGGAAAACTCAACAAAAGTTGAGTTTTTAATCTCGGGGCACTGACAGACAGTTATATTTCTTCAGAATAACTGGTGGACTCGGATTAAAGAAACAGAGACTCGGTTCACAGTCGGTACAAAAGGTTTTCAGTGTCTGAGTGATGGAAGTACAGCAGCGTCTGCACTGTAGCATGTGTTTGGTCTATGAGCCCAGAGACCACTGAGGGAAATGACAAAAAACAAACCGTAAAATCTCAATTTTCCCTCGACAATCATACATCGTCAGTGACTGGCTGTTGACGGTGACCACGATGGCAGGGTTTGTCACACAGCTGTCTTTAGTGCGGTGTTGATTTTCAGGTCTCGCTGCTGTTGTTGTTAGCTTGGCTTCAGCGCGATCCGAGCCTTTTTGCGGTGACACATTATTTCAGCGTTCAGCTTTTGCATTCCACTACGACTCACAGTCGTGTTGTATTTTATTGGTGAGCTCCACAGAAAACAGTATGTCATACTTTTTATGCGTCTGGTTGTATGGTATGAGTTGAAAAGTGGCGTATGGGGAGCGGTGTTCGTGTTTGTGCATACATGACTATACGCATTCTCACAGTATCTGCCCCTAAACCTTAGCTTTGTCAGCTGCCCAATAATAGTAATGTTTTTTTTTCAGCATTTCCCGCTCCATACTTGTGTTTGTGTGTTAACACATTTACTGTCCTTCTTGTTTTCCCCTGTTCTCTCCTTGTTTTTAATGGAATTCTGAGCTGCCAACTTTGATTTTCCTCTCGGTCTTTTTACAAGCTGCCACTTCTTGTGATTTTCTTTGCTGCACTCACTGTGTCACACAATCCCATCATCTCATTTTTTTGGCCACTGAAACTGGAACTTTATGTTTTCTTTTCCTGTGATTGTCAGCTGTAGCCCGTCTTCCATGTCCTCTTTGTTTATACTTCCATGATGCCTTTTGTGGTTTGCAGTAGCGGCCATAGCAGTAGCAGTAATAGTAGCAGAATGGAGCCAGTAATTCAGGCCTACCGCTGCTTCTAGCCACTGCTAACCTCAGATTCAGCGACACGCTGACCACAGTGACCTCCCACACACACTCCTTCAGCCTGCATGCATTTGTGTGTGAGCAGACAGTCGATTCGCAGTAGCTTCTTTGGGTTTTTAATTCGTTCACTCACTTACCCTGGTCTTTAACTCACTACACAGTGATGAGTCAGAACAACACTGGCTTTAAGACTTACTCATCTTTTGTCATTCCTCATGCTGCCTTTATTATAGAGCCCTTTTTTGGGACAAAATTCAGCGTATTCACAGGAAAGTAAAGAGTGCATATATGGGATATGCATGCGCCTTTGGTTGTAGTTGGGCATAAAATAGGGTGACCCTAATGACGTAAGCGATAACGTATTTTTTACCACTTTCTTCCATCTGAGAAATTTGGACTGAAGACGGTGTAGTCGTGACTTTTTGATTCGTATTCTGACAAATATCAAACACACAACACATTATAAGTACAAATGAACTCATTTTACAGTTTTCAAATATTTATTTTATGCTCAACTAAAACCACACAAATATTCATATCCCAAATATGCACCGATTACTTTCCTTTGAATACACTTTATTTTGTTACAAAAATCGCTCCGTACTTTATTGTTGTAAAAATGTGAGAATAAACATGCCTGTGTGCGCTTCTTTTGTTTCACTGACAAACAAAAATTCAGTTTGAGTTGCAGCTTTGGATCTGTGTGATACAGCAGTAGAAGAAGTCAAGATTCTCCAGACAGGTCATTAGAGAAGATGGATGATTTTGTCTGTCCATTCCTTACAGAACCAGCCAGCAGTGAAAATTCTTCATCGTTGGGTTTTTTTTCTACTTGTGTGCTTTACCCACAAGTAGCTGAGAGATATTTCCCTTGTATATTTTTGTATTTTTTTTAAAGCTCTTGGACCAAAAAAAAAAAAAGACCCGACATAGTCTTATGTTACGGCTGTTTGTTTTGAGAGAAGCTTATCTGTTTATGAATTACTGTTTTCACTCTTCTGTCGGCTGCTCCAATGAATCTTCTCCTACTAAGATCCCAACAAAAATATAAATATCTGTTTGTGTGTGGGGTTCTTTATTGTTTAGTTAAGAAAAAAGTGAAAATTCTGAGATAAAAAGTCATAAATATGAGATAAGAAATGCATGATTATGGGGTCAAGAGTTGAAATTATGAGATAAAGTGACATTTTTGAGATAAAAAGTCAGTCCTAATTCTAATCTCTAAAGGCCCAATTACTCTCCTCCACTGATTTTCCCTCTGGGGTAGCTTCTTTTTCTAGTCACATCTATTTAGTTTAAAAAGGAATGAGTGTATTGTGACAATATAAGGAGTATAAGGTACAAATTTTTCTATAAATGTAAGGAGTATAAAGTCCAGATATTTATATAAATGTAAAGAGTATAAAGTACATATATTTATACAAATGTAAAGAGTATAAAGTACAGATATTTATATAAATGTAAAGAGTATAAAGTAGAATTATTAGAATTGTGAAAGCTTCACCAGTTATTCGTTCCTTATTTACATGTGATGTATCTAATAAATGTAATAAAAAGTCGTTCCTTTAACACTGTTGGGTGGCGGCTAATGCGTCGGCCAACAGCTGGTTTTGTGCGTAGCTCAGTGGTGGTCTCGCACAGGGGGAGGGGGATCTGGTAGAAGTTGGTTGGTGGTGGTCACCAGACGTGCTTGAGATGATTGCCAGGTTATATATGAGCTGTGA
Organism: Siphamia tubifer; assembly: GCA_020466265.1. NCBI lineage: Eukaryota > Metazoa > Chordata > Actinopteri > Kurtiformes > Apogonidae > Siphamia > Siphamia tubifer. The sequence continues at coordinate 53,155,418 of CM035798.1, read as the reverse complement.
CATAACTTTTGCATGACAGATAGAAGGGGGGACAGAAGGGAGAAAGAGGAAGAGAGAGTGAACATTATAATAAGCAGAATGAAATATGAAAGAGAAGGAAACACATTTGGGAGGGAAAGTGGAACTGGGTGCACGGAAACCCCACCGGCCATTTTGTCTTTATTAAAGCCAGCTTTGGCACCTAATTAAGACTTCACTTAGAATAGGGCTGCACGGTATTGTTGATACTCTAGAAAACATTTTTTAACCCTGTGATATATATTGTCATATATATTGTCATCCTTCTAGTAGCTGAAATAATTAAATACAATTAATAATTACAAATATATAAAAGACTTAATAATACAATTTTAATGATACAATAATAAAATAAATGAATAAATAAATGAAAAAGACAAATACGTGGAAAAAATAAGTAAATAAAAATAAATTAATGAATAAATAGATAAAAATGTATTAAAAAAAATAAATTACAAATAAATAAGAAAATAAATGAATAAAAGTCAATACATTCAAATGACAAATACATGAAAATAGTAATACATAAATAAATAAATGATTAAATACACTTAATATGACATAAAAACATGACGTGATGGAGCCATAGGTGTTGACCATCTGATGTCTGAAGGTTAGGGTTAGGAGTCAGGGGTCAAAGGTTAGGGTTATTGGTGTTGACCCATCTGATGTCTAAAGGTCAGACCATGTGAATGGAAAAAAAATCCTGAGATATTACCACTGATGTGTTTTAAATGTTGACTTTTAGTATGACCTTGACCTTTGACCTTCATTGCGCAAAATCTAATGGGTTCTTCCTTGACCAATTATCTGTCATTCCTGAAAGTTTCATCAAAATCCGTTCAGAACTTTTTGCGTAATCCTGTTGACAGACAGACAGACAGACCTGACTCCCTCCTTGGCAGATGTAATCATCACATGACCAGTTACAGTATGTGAATATTGCACACGTACATTGTGATGTCGATGCTCAAACAACATTTTGTGCAGCCGTAGCTCAGAAGCACCTCCACTCGTCCACACATGCAGGTAATCATCCACATCCACACAGGTCCACCTCCATCCACACAGGTCCACCTCCATCCACTCAGCGCAGGCACCCCTGGACTCGCTGCACACCATCCTATTTAAGGCAAATGACATCAACAGTGTTTGGGTACAGACACTGAATGCTCTCATTGCATAGCTACTCTTAGTCATAACAGTATCATTGTTAAAACAAGCCTTTTGTTTTTCTAAGTTCCCCCTACACATAAAATAGAGGGGTGTTGGGCAAGAAGAAAAATAAAGAAGAGCAGGGAAAAGGCCTGAGTCGACTCAAGGTTACGTCAAGGAGACTTATTTATTCTTTTCTTCACACTGATATTTCCCATTACTGGGAAACAAATCTCTAAGAAGACCGTGTCAACAACAGTTTTTACGCATTTTTGCACTGCATGAAAAAGTCTGCTTCTGTCATGGCCAGCGGTTAACCTCCCTGTGATCTAACTGCCTTCCTGAATATGGCTCTGACGCAAATCCCCCCGTGACGCTGCCGCACAATAAGTGTTGGTAATAGCTCTGTGTTATTGGAGGGGGAAACAGTGTCCATTTTCATATCACTCTTGTCACCTCCGTAAACTGATCCGTGGCATGTTGCGCATTTTAGGTCGAACATACCCGTCCGTGTCTCTTTTTTTCCACTTTTTTTTTTTTTTTTTGTTTCGCTGACATTCTCCCATGATGCAGCTGTTTGGTAGCATATTCCTGGACAGGGGAGGTTGAACTCCTCTCAGTTTTCCACCGTTTTCCTGCGCAGATTACGGCTGACATAGCCCTACTTACTCACAACCTTAATGTCTCCCATCTATTAATCGAGACAAGCCGGCTTTGCCCTGTCACACGACGGGCCCGTACACTTAGCTCATGGAGATTATTTTGATAGTCCTTTTTCATTGTTCCACAATGAAAGTGAAAGAAGGACGGACAAGAGCCTTTCTTCATGGTCTGTGGCTGTCACAAATGTCAGTAAAGAGATGGGAAATTTAATGAAAACCCTGAGATGTCTGTTTCAGCGTGGCCTGGCCCCTCACTCAAGTATCCATACTTCTTTGAAGAGGTAACTTATTGGTTTGAGAGAAATTTCTGCCTGTCTACTTGTCTGCTTCACGGATTGACATCAGGGCAGGAAGAAAGCAGGAGGGGAAAGGAAAAGAAAAAGGGGCTTTTTCATCCATACGCAACCTTATTCCTGACATTAAAAACACGTTGTGTCAGCATCAGAGAAGCGATAAATAAATCTTGGATGGAACTTGAGACGGTTCTTGTCAATGAAAACTTCAATGAGCCACAGACGCCCCCCCCCCTCCCGCTCCACTCCTGGCAGATTGTGATGATGTTTTAAGTCAATCCAGACTCGGGCCCTTCCTCGTTTCTTTTGTCTTTCCGTAGCTCTCCGCTCTTTTTCCTGGTGTGCGCTGGAGATCAGAGCTAATGAAAGAAGCTAGTGGAGACGATGCAAAACAGAAGTTTGTTGTGTTGTGTTGTACCACAATGGGACATCGGATTACACGGATATTTATATGTTTAACGAGATGAGAGGAACATATGAGGAGCCTGAGGTCTCAACATCTCTAGTCAACCTTCACCAAACAGCCCCTTCATGCGCACATGCTAAACACAAACTCACACGCTCCCTCTGGGTGTTTGTGGCCTTTATGAGGACACATAAGGCTTGTCGTTTCTAACGGTGATTCTCCGTTCCATTCATCATCATCGGCCCCTTTCTTCACACCGTCCACAGGCTTCTGGCGAAACACGATATGTAAAAAAGAAAATCAGAAGTCAACTGAGAGTGTGCCAAGGCTTTTCTTTTCTACTGTTAGTTTGAATAGTAGCCCATTTTTCTGTCATGGGAAATAAGATGTGATCCCTGGCATGTTGGATAACATAAATGATCCCAATACAGGATCTGGAAATCTAAATTTCACATCCAACTTTTTATCTCAGCTCTCTGATATGAATCATCGATGGTTTCTCCGAGGCATCTTTCCACTCACCACTAAATCTAATGTACCATCAGTGTCGTCCCTGAGCATGTAGCTAATCTCAGCTCCAGTAGTTGAGCGTGGCAGTTTAGTGGCCGGCCAAGACTTGGTGGAGTTCTAGAAGGTTCAAGAGGTCAATATTCTGGAACAGAAAAGTTCTCTGAAGGCTGTCTAAAGGGCTCTGCATACTCTCACTGCAAATTGTCAGCAGTTAGCTTGTCGCTAGGGATGTTAACCAATGACCATTTGACCGATGGTTGACCGCATTAATGTTGTCCAGTCAGAAAAACCCAAGTATTCAGAGAATATCTAATGTCGCCGCTATTTTGTGACAATCTAAATTTTCTATGACAACCCGTTCTTGAATTAGAGCCAATAATGTGATTTTGACCTTTCTGCTAAATGCGACCTTGACCTTTTGTAATATTGCTATTTTTGTTATATGTATATATGCGTCAGTGTGTGTAATATTATGATAATATATCCAGTATTGGTTAAGTTATAGCGTGATATGTCTGTTTGACACAGTGTTACACAAGTTAATTTTATGACATGTCACCTTTGACCTCCAGAGATCTCAAAAATTATTGGTCGTAGGTGATAACACCAATTATGAGAATTGTAGAAATCTTCATTCTACACTGTTTGGTACTAATCTGAAAGTTCTGTGACCCTCTGATGATGTGATTTTCATCTTTTAATTTTCACCTCGACCTTTGACCTTTACTCAAATGGATCATTGCATCTGATTGCACAATAACTATATGTAAATGCCCATGTAATTTCATGGTGAGATCTTAAATATTCATTGAGTTACAGCATGATATGTCTCTGCAGACACACACACACACACACAGATACACACCGTGGTTACCATAAACTCTCTGAACCAATGTTGGGTGAGATTTAGGAGGGTCAGTGATTGGCCAAGATTTTTAAAAAATTTTTTACCATCCCTACTTGTCAGATATTTGTAATTTATGCCAAATTTTACAGTACGGGGATTTCATGGCATGGGGTGTGTTATTCGTCCGCACAATGCAAGGTAGGGGCAGTCACCCACACTCACTCACCCAAGTGATATGATTCTTGCCTCTGAAGGGTAATTAGGTGTTATTTGACGATGTTTGACAAACAGTTCCAGCCGCGACGTAAAAATGTAGGACGTTAGAACCCTTTTCCCACCTGGATCCCCGTTTCGACATCAGGCCCTTTTGTTGTCGAACAAACTCATCTGGTAGGAAGTACTTGTAGAATGGACCAATCAGAGGCCACTTTACTCGTCTTCTCGGTGACGTATCTGCCAGAGGTTACATTTTTTGGGTTGTGCGCACAGAGTCTCTGCGACGTATGTGACACTTGGCTTCTGAGCATAAATTAGACTTAAGAAAGACGGGTGATGATACACAAAGTGCATTTGTTCTGTTGTTTGGATGGCTGTATTTTATATGAACGCTCCTCAAAGACACAAATACATAAATTAATCAAAAACTGTGATGTCAAGTGTTTCCATAAAGCTCCATAAAAGCAACTCCTTCATAAACAGACGGTGATTTTCTGAATGTCGTGCACTTTGTGTCCCCACAGGTTTAATTCAATTCAGTTTTATTTATAGAACCCCAAATCACAACAACGTCATCTCAGGCTTTACAGGGTTGATTGGAGAGAACCATCAATCACAGAAATAGATGAAGTCCCAAGCATCCCGTCCTTAGACCCTACTTCTCGGCACGAAAAAAACCCCCCTCCAAAACCCAGTGGGAAAGAAGAAACCTTGGGGTTTAACCTCAAAGATTTTCATATAAACTAAACCACAACAGACATTCCAAAACACAAAATGAAAATATCCATGTCTTTGCATTATAACACACAAACCTATTTTAAATATTATATTTTCTAATATTTTATGGGTTTCTGAGGCGTAGAGTTGAGCCAAATGAGCATGTCCCCACTGAGCAAATACTGTTTTATTGAATATAAAACAAATAAAAATGGTCAGTCAACACAAATCTTTCTGCTAATATAATCATTTATCTGTCTACTTTAACCTTAATAGAAGAAATATGAAAAAAAAGTTTTTATAAAAAGCACTATTTAATCTTCTCCCCTTGTTTTGTTCAACCCCGAAACAGGATATAAATCACCTTTTTTTTTTTTTATTTCAATTTTTTTTTTTTTCATAATTGTTCAGTCCATCTTCCTAAGCACCTAGGAAGTGACATCACTGAAGTCTTTTCCCATTCCAACTGTAAAGACAGGTCAATGTTCCCATACTTTCTGACCTATATTTCTTTGTTTTCAGATTGACAGTGGGTGGTCAAACTCAACCTTTCAACACTGTTACAAACATAAATTATATTTAGCTTTGTTTGAGGAAAAAACTAATAATTGTTTTTAAAGGTTTATTACTTTCTTGTTTTCCTTCCTCTAATGCTCCATACCCTGGCTCATGTGGATCTATTTTTAGCTAAACATCTTCAACCTCGTTATATTCAACTCCATAACAAAAAAACCCAAAATGCTGTTATGGGGATGAATCATCGTTACAGGGTTGTAGGTTGGACTGTTCTTAAGGTAATCTTCAATATGCACCCAATTCAGACAATCACCCAGAAGCTTTTAAACTGAAGGTTCTACTTGAACAATTGATTGCACATGAATTCACACAATAAATACTTTTTCAAAAGAAGACGATTAAATAAGTAATTGGTTATCTAGATGAAGACAAATGTACAAATCAGAGTGTTCCACTGATGCGTGAAGCAAAATTCTCTGGAAGTGGAATGTGCTTTAAGATCCCACAGCAGACTGCTAAGCCCTGAATCAGTGACAGCCTCCAATAAATCTGTTTGTATTTAAGTCATCTGGTAGTGTCTGCAGAGCTGGCTCCCTGCTGTGAGCCAACCGGCCCATCTAAGGGTAGTGACTAGTGCCGACCGAGCACATAGCTCCACGTCACAAAGACATAAATTTCCACTGTAAGTCCCATTGAAGTGCCTCAGCAGCACCAAAACCCCAGTCACGTCTTGGCTACCACCACACACAGACTCAGTCTGCATCTGCAAAGCTGGGACATAAATATTGATCTCAGTGGATTATTGATAAACAAGAAAGTTCTGCTCAGTTTTTCTTTAATTCTCTTCCATAGCGACAAAAAAAAAAAAGGGGGGGGGGGGGCATGAGAAAAGGGAGCAAATGTGATTTATTGAGGCTACGTTTTTATACAGTGACGATGAAAACAATAGATGCAAATCTTCGATTTTTCATCCATGCTTAGACGAGTTTTTTCAGGAGGCAGTCTTTGTTTAAATGAAGACGCAACAGTGGGCGAAATTCGATTGGATATGCATGCTAGGTGGTACTGTGACAGGCCACCTGCATGTCCACGAGCATGCGCAAAATTGTATAGTTTTACCAGTTCGGTGTACGCAATGTGAACATGTTATGTGTTTCTTAGCTGTTTAGACGGAGACACGACCCAGCTCATCTTCAAAACTCCCCACTCTGGAAGGGGTCTTCAGATTTTTGTGTTTTCAGACACCGACTGCGCGGTAAACCGTATAAACAAAAGGCACTGGCAATCGTCCTCATGTAAACGTCACCTCAGAATGATTGTCAATGCAATATATTACAAATACATGGGGTGTTCCATAAGTTTATATATGATTTATGCTATGATGTGGGATTTTTGTTCTTTTCAAACGTCTAATTTTAAACATTTTCAAGGTGTCTACAAATACTTAAAAAATATGTAATGTCATTGTTCTAAATGAAAGCCTTAATTTTACATCTGACATTCAAACTGTCTAGAACATTCCACAGACACAATGACCTGTTTAACCTGCTGCCCTCCGGTAGGCGCTACAGGTGCATCAGGACAAGAACTAACCGGTTTAAGAACAGCTTCTTTCCTACCGCTGTTACCACCCTGAACGCCCATCATGGACAGATCCCACAGACTTCACGCTCCCCATAACTGAGCCTATGTGCGATGATACCAAGCGTGCAATATCTTTTATACAGTGCAATATCTTTATATTTATCTTTTAGACAACTTCACTGTCTGTTCTGCACTTATATTTATATTTAATGTTTTTATATACTTGTACTAACTTTTATCTTATCTTACCTGTGCTGCACTGAATGAGACCGTCCCTATCTCATTACATTTGTGTGATGACAAATAAAGCTTCTATTCTATTCTATTCTATTCTATTCTATTCTATTCTATTCTATTCTATTCTAATATGTCTGTGTTTGCTTTGGAAATATTTGTACAGAATTAGTCAAATGTCTAATTAGTGTTGCTCATCTTAACAGAGATGGGAACAGTCATTCATGGGTGGATGGGTTCAGGTATGAGCTTTAGCCGTTTACAGTGTCAGCAGCAGAAACATTAGTCATGGTAAATGAACTATACTTATATAGCACATTTTATACACCAGTGGGTTTCAAAGCACTTTACAATTCCTCATATTCACCCATTCACATTCATACACTGGTAGACGGCTACTGCCAATACACTGGCGCTGCCTGATGCTACTGGGAGCAACTGCGGGTTCAGTGTCTTGCCCAAGGACACTTCGACACATAGACGACCCGATCTCCCAACTGAGCCACAGCCGCCCTATTAAAAATGGAAATGCAACATTAGCTGGACTGAAAAAAAAATACTTCTTTTTGAAAAATATCTTTGTGTTTTCAGACCCTGATGGCCCAGTTGCCGTGCAAATGAAAAGGCACTGATTAAAAAAAAAAAAAAAAATTATAGAAAATGTCGTTTTTACTCGCAATCGTCCTCGTATAAACGGCGCCTGAGTCACCAAGATCTCGAGAGGCTGCAGTATAGGGAGCAGTAATCCAGAGTTACATTTCAGTGACGGAGGGCCTGGTTTAGCATCATTAGCTGCGGTCTGTAGTTTCGAGCATCCCTCTCATGGTGGAACCACACTGGCATTCCTTCCTGGCTGCCACTTCAAAGCCAGAATGCCCCTGTTTCTGCACTAACCAAATTTGTCAGGGCAGCATTAGAACTGGGGATATGGGAGATTGAGAGGCAGGCCCTCTCATCCAGAACTGTGTTTTAATGGCCTATCTCACCACCGGCTAATCGTCTCTTACAAGTGGCAATGTGGGAATCCTCCATGTCACTGCACATGTTCCTCTATCACCCTCCACACATCTGCCCCCCCCTTACTCTCTCTCATCTTCCTCACTTGTTCTCTAACCCTTTGACTCAGCTTTGCTCTACATCTTCCATCTATCTTTTCTTTCCTCCGCTTCCTCTTTCACTGTCTTTCCAAACCCCACTGCCTAGGCCCATTAGTGTTTGCCAAATTGCTTCCGCATGAAGCCTCCTTAATTGTGGTAATTCAGTGGCAGAGAGAACTAAGGTTTGAATGAGTGGAGAACATGTGTCACTGCTTTAGTGGGCAGACAGAAAGGCAGGCAGCACCTGGAGAGGGGATGGTAATCATGGAAATTAGACCCCCAGCCTCAGCTACCACCAACACTTACACCCCGTCGCTGTCTTCATACCACCGCAGAACACTTGCACACACCGCCAGTCTAACCTTTAACCAGTGTGACGGCGGCGGTGGCTAAAAGGTGGTCTGTCAGTGGGGGTGTTTGGAGACGCATGCCTGTTCCCCCTCTGACTTTGATTTAGCCACTCAGACACATTCAGACGCACATATATTAGAGCTGTCAAATGATTAAAACTAATCAGATTAATTACAGGGTCACTATGGGTTAATTTAGATTACCATATAAGTGACTATAAATCAGTTTTGTGATTCTATCTCCCCTGTTTTCAGGTAATTGTGATAAACTGAGATTATATTGTGGAATATAAATGGTTGAAACATAAAACAGTTTGTTTATTACGGATTTTGCAAGTGAAAAGTACTGTTAAGAGTAACTGACTTTTATTATACATCATGTCGTGAGTGTATGACACCATTTTATGTCTGTACATGTCTGTGGTGCTAGCATACGAGGCTGAAACATGCTAATGTAGGAATGTAAAGAGTGTAAAGACATGCTATGTGGTATCGCATTAATGTGGATTACTGTATTTTTAGGACGTTGAGTTGCTTTTTTTCTTTTTACTTATGTGAAATTAACACACTATTATATAGTTTTGAATGTTATTTTTACAACCCCAAGAGGACATAGTGTTTTGATCATTATTAATTTAAATTAATCCAAAGCAACCCTGTCGTTGATCTGATTAAAAATGTTGATCATTTATATATATATATATATATATATATATATATATATATATACACACACACACACACACACACACACACACATTTCCACCCTATAAGGCACATGAAGTGAAGTCAATGTTATGAGACACAAAAGTCAAAATCATGTGATAAAGAGTAAAAAATTATGAGATAAAAGTAAGAATTTTGTGAGGTAAAGTAAAAATTCAAAGTCATTAAGCACTACCAGAATTGATCCATGGATAATAAGGTTCACAGTCATTTTTGGAGAACATGAAAGTCTTTTAAGTGCGCCTTATAGTCTGGAAAATACGGTATATCATTATTCATAAACAAGCAGCCCTCATGGTTCAATTTTTTCCTGTTATACACCATAGATTTTCATGTTTACGCAAAAAAGAAAAGGACTGTTTATGGGTTTTTTTGTTGAACTTTTCTTCAGAAATCATGTTGTTTTATGCTTTTTATGAGACCGATCAATCTGGTCGAAATATTGTATAACAACCGTGATCCCTTTCTGACGTCTTGTAAGATGTAGGTCTTTACAACCAAACAAGGTTATGGTGCCATGTTTTTCTGTTGTTGATGTCATTTTACTCGGGGTGGGGGGGGGGGGGGGGGGTTTGCGCCGATATTATTGAATATTTTCCCAAGTGCTAGGTGAAGCAAACTCCAGACAACTTTTTCCTAATTGTGCTGCATACAGCTGCAATGTTTTCTGTTAATTACCTCATCTTTTGGCTCATCATAGTCCAACTTGTCCTACCATAGTTTCATAATAAACTGAAAATATTTTTATACTCCTCATAATAACATAAAATCGGCCAACAGTGTGTTTGCACCCCTGCTTTGGCAAAAACCAAACTCGCTGCACATCAGACAGTTGTATCCACCAGCAGCTGGATGTAGTTACTTCATCAGTGGCAGCAAAACAGGCTATTACACAAACTTCTGCAGGTTCAAGTGGACTAAATGAATACTGAAGAGTGACCATAAAAACACTCCATGATGCCACTCACTACCTAATTGTTCAGTTCAGTTCAGTTTTATTTCGAGCACACAATAATCATCAAAACAACAATGAAAATAGTCAACCATTCTTTTTTTCTTGTACTCGAAAAGGAGTGGGAAGAAGTCAAACTTTATAAACTCCCACCCCCTTTTTACAAACTAAAATTCAAATAAACTGCGCTAACACACAATATACTTTGTCCTTTTTATCATTACCACAAAAACATCCATAATCATTTATATACACATTAATTACAATTCACTTCATATAATCTGATATGATCAACTAAAGTACTCGTGTTGGTAAAAGCATTAGTTTGTGGTGAAAGTACATTCACTTTCACCACAAAAACAGTTACATAAACAATAATTACTAGATAGGATCCATAGATATATAATCTAATTTCTAATTGCATTATAATAATAATAATCTAAGTTCTAATTGCATTGGAACTTGAGTTATTTAAAGGGGTCGTATTTAGCTAAATCCATTTTTATTAGTCTTTGTTTGTGTATCTTAGATCCTGATGGTTCTAAAATGTTGAATTTGAACCCTACAGATGCTACAGAATTTCTACAACTTGTTACAATTCCTGCTTAATTACCTCCACCGTTTTTGTCTGTCTGTCTGTGAACAACGTAACTCAAAAAGTTACAGTATGGACGGATTTCGATAAAAGTTTCAGGAAAGCTTGGGAATGAGATAAGCGATTAGATTTTAGTGAAGATCCGGAAGAGATCCTGTATTCTGGATCACTTTGAAATGTATTCTCCTTTTACCGCAATGTAAAATTGCAAAGTGATCCAGTATACAGGATCTATTCTCGGAGCAAAGATGCCGCTGATGATTTGAATTCAATCTGTTCTCTGTGTTACATGGATGACGTCTGTGATGTAATGACGTAAATTTAGTTTTTTTACCACTTTCTTCCATCAGAGGAACTGAATATTCGTACTGAAGACGGTGTAGTCGTAACTTTTCGATTCGTATCCTGACAAATATCAAACACACAACACATTATAAGTACAAATGGACTCATTTTAGACTTTTACACAAACAATGTACATTTCCAAGCACTTGCTATACAGTTAAAAAAACTAAGAAAGGAAAAAAAGACCCTGTAAAGACCTTTCCTGTTTCGATTGTCGCTGTGGCTGCAGGTCCCCCCCCCCACCCACTCCCTCACCTTGTGTGTTTTGGTGTCCTCCTCCTCCCTCAGTGTGTGTCAGTGCTGGGCCCAGTGCCAGCAGACCTCCTGCTCCTACTTACTGCTTTTACTTCAGCCCCTCCTAACTTAGGAGAGACAGTTATTGTTTCTGCATCAGCACTTAATGGCTCAGCTGGCTGCCTTCAGTCCACCTAACCTGTCTATGTCGACTTCTTCTGCTGTCAGCCCCCTTGCTGCTGTGGGCCCACTGCCAGACGTTGAGTTGTTAGTACTCTGGGTCCACTTTCCTCCTCTTGTCTCTCTTTTGTCCGTCTACCTTCCCAGTAGTGTCCGGCCGTAGTGTCTGTCGCACTGACGACTGACCGTCGTCACATGTCAAACTGGTCCCTCCAGCCTTATTACAAAGGCAGTGACAGATTTTTGGAAACGAGTGTTAAGTCTGAGAGTTTGTACTAAAGTATGAATGAAATCATAATTTAAACACCTGCCGTGTGAACGTTGAACATTATTTTTGAATTATTTTGAACATATTTTTAACTCTGGTAAAATGAAGGTGATTTTATGGATGTGAACAACAACATATAACACCATATAATTCCCTTCAGGATCAATAAAGTATCTGTCTGTCTGTCTGTCTGTAAAACTCCCATGTAAACAGGGCTATTAGGTGGGTTTACATGGGAGTTTTTATTCCTGTTTAATTCCAAATGAAAGTTAATTCCGCTTTGACATGAACCATGTAAACACCTAATTCCTGCTGAAAATGTCCAAATAAATCCAAATAAAGTCACTGGTTTAATCCGATGTTAATTCCGAATAGTGTAATTCCTGTCCCACGTGAACAGTTAATTAGCGTAGGAACATTTTCCAAGATGGCTGTACGAAGCAAGCGTTGGAGTCACTGCGAAGTTAAGCATTTAATCAGAGCATTGGAAGAATTAAATATAGCATGTAGTATCCGGTCTTCCATGTTGATTGTTGCAATGAAAGCAAAACAGGAAGTGGGTGGAAGTGTTTTATTCTGGTAGACGGTAAGACATCACATTCGTGTTGTGTCCAATCAGAACCCTCTGTACCCCCCAATTAACTAGAGCAGAATAAACCCATTTCCTATGCAAAAGCTTATTCAGAATTAACATGTCCATGTAAACACGAAGGAAATAGCTTTAATTCTGAATGACTTTATTCTGAGTGAATAATTGATAATTAAAAAACACCATGTAAACGTATGGATAGTTCTTTAGTCTCCGCTTCAGCAGTAAAGGCAGTTACAGGTTCTGCATCAGCACTTAATGGCTCCTCTGGCTGTTTCCTGAAGTGCAAACATGATAAAACTTTCACACAGGGAGGAGGCCGTCTTCCTTTCCCTTCTTCATCTTAGAACAATTTAGTGTTCTCTTGTGAATCTCCCTGATTATTTGCTAAAACAAGCGTTCCATCCATCAGCAGCAGAAGTGAATTTTTTTTTTTTTTTTGCTCTTTTTTTCTCCCTTGTTTTTTAAAGAAGTGTGTAAATGTGGGGCTACTACAACAACTAGGTTTGTTCTGTGCAGGCATGTAGACGGGCCTGGCCCAGCTTTTATAAGCAGACAACTTTCCCATACCATTTTTCAAAGCAGTGAGAGCAGGACATGTTGGAATGTGTAAAACATGGCTTTTATGTCTGCAGATGTCACACACACACACACACACACACACACACACACACACACACACACACACACACACACACAGAAATGTGCACACCACATTAAGGTTAGGGAGTGATAAGGTAAGCTACGGACAAGGCTGAACAATATATAATTAACAATATATACTAATTAACAGCTTTATTCCACAGGCTGTCAGAATGTTGAACTGCTGACATGCTCACATACTTGACTGTGCATTTCAGTTTTAATTTTAGTATTATTTAATTAGTTTTAATATTTTAAACGTTTATGCTCTGCACTACTATTTCATGTATAGCAAAATGATGATAAACTTGATTTGATTGGTTAGATTTGATATGTTGTTGTGAACCGAAAATCATAATTTCAGACACTATTGTAGGATTGTCAAAGCTAATTTTTTTTTGTACACTGTAAAAAGTAAAACGCTGAATGAACATAAAAAATATTCTTCAATAGGTCACCCATAAAAAAATTAGTTAAGTGAACCAAATGTAATTAAAATAACCCTAATCTGATGTAATTTATTTTGTTTCATTCAACTATTGTACTTATTGTGTGTCCTATTGAAGAAACATTTTCAAGTTCTTTCAGTGTTTTAATTTATTCAATGTTGACCTAACTTTGTTCTGTCAACTATTTTACAGCCGATACACATTTTTAAAATTATATATATATATATATATATATATATATATATATATATATATATATATATATATATACATACATACATAACATATAAATACACATGCAAAAAAGGGAGATATAATGTGATAATAATTGTAAAATTTTTACACTATTGTTTTCTAATTTGATATTCATAATTGGCCTCTTTACTTTCCCTTTTTTTAAATTTTAAATTCTATGACTGATTCCTCCCAGAATGTTGATTTCAGCCAAAACTGCATTTAAAACTATAATTATTTTTATGACATTTTATTATATTATTTTTTTCTTAAAAACCAGCTCCAGTTAACCTCCTTTGTCTAGATTTTCTTTCAGTTTTCCTAAGCCCATATTTGCAGCAGAAACTGGTATTTTTTTCACTGTCAAATGAAAACAAATGTAAAGAAATTTTTACTTACAGTTGGAAAAAATATAAATAGTGACACAAACTGATAAATATGACCAAACATACATTTTACATTTTTATTGTTTTGTTTTCTTCGTTTTCTCTTTTATAATTTTTTTACATTTGTTTTTTCCCCATTTTTTCCCTTTTTTCTCTTATTTTTTTCCCTCTTTCTTCCACTTGTCATGGCTGTGTATGACATTTATTATTTGAATGCTATCGTTTCTGTGGCGTTTCCAAACATCGCTGACCCCCGAAACTTCTGAGGTTGAAGAAAATTGCCAATTTAATTGAAATCACAATATCTGCTACAAAAATATCAATTACATTTTCCTCCTTACAATCGTTCAGACCTAGCTTTGTAGAAACAAGAAAACCGTTCACATACCGCCCTATAAGCATTCCCTGGGGTTCTAATTTCCCCCCCCCCCGTCCTTTATGTGAAAACATCTCTCTTCCTTTTTCTACTCTTTCCATTCCCCCCTTTTCCTTCCTTTTTTCTTCACTTTCTGCTTGGCCGTCGGATGGTAAATCCAGCTGCCCATAGTTGCCCTCGCAGTGTTTGATTGAGTGCCGTAGCCTCTGGCCCCTAGCTGTGTGTTTATGTTCTCCTTGCACCTGCCTGTGGTGGAGGAATAACAGCACCACACACATTTCACTCACTCACTCAAAGTCACTCAAAGAAACTCACAAACACACAAACACACACACTGGCTGAACTACACACTCTTAACTAAACCGAATACAACTGTTCACGCCGACAAAAAACTACTAACCGTGTTTTCCCTCTTCCTGTGTACGCTAACATTTTTATAGTCCAACAGCTGGCCAAAACATTGTCCAGAGCCCCCCTACGCAACAGCTACCACCACCCCAGCAGGTGCACCATGCCCTTTAGGACATCTACATGGGCAAGCAGGATATGTTATAGTGATACCCCTACTGCCATTTATCCAAGCGCAAACAGGCATGGGAATGGGCTTGTGTTGTAGATAGGGCTGAGTTACACCCCCGAAAACAGGGGAGATAGAATCACCTCAGTGATTTATAGTGGTTTCCTTCAGTGTGTAGTTTAATGTGGTCACGACAGTTACATTTGACAAAAAAAGACGGCACTGTCATCATAGGCGCTTTCCCACAGAATTGGAGAATTAAGTTCTAGAACTGAATTCTAGGAAATAAATCGTTCTTAGAATCATATATTTCATAGGGAACCTTTGGGTTTGCATTCCCACAGGGCAGTAGGAACCATGGGAGGGGTCAATAGATGTTCAACAGAGACATATTCTTCAAGCACTAAATTCAACAATCACATAAAGTAGAAGACAGCGCTACTATAAACTAGAATTGGTAGGTTTCAGTCATGTGACTATGATGATGTCACAATTTCAGCTGGAGGGCAGGAAGTAACCATGGAGAATGTCGCTATGGAGGAAACCATTGAAGAGTGTTTATTGTACTGATTTAGATCCAGTGTCCAAACGCAGATACATAGAGTTGGTTAAAAATGTATTGGACGTGACCCGTATGTGATGAAAATTAATTAGTTTTTGACAGAACCCAAATATTTTCCAACAATCTGTGCTGTGGATGTTACTAACTTCCACCAGCAGCAGATGAAAGACTAGAAAAGTTTGGAGACAGAACGTTTTTGTCAGTGGGTGGGTCCACAACCTCGGTACCAAAAGGCTCAGCGATAATTATGGTTTGGTCTTTGTCAGGGTGAGTGTTTCATTTGTAAAGATGTGATGTCAAGATGTATTGCATGTTTGTTTTACATTAGTCACTGCTAGCTGCTAACAGTAGCCGTGTAAATGACCCTAACCTAATGATATATCACATGCACAAAACAAATTTGGCTTTGGAACATACCTCTGATGAAGTGGTGGCTGCAGACATGGGTATTAGCATTAGCATTAGCATTAGCAGACTCTGCTCCTCCAGACCACAAACGGAGATTTAAAATCCACTTTTTACAAAGTTTTTTCTGTGAGGTTTTTCCATTTCTCACCTTTGTGAATCACAATCTTTGGTACTCTAAAAAAAATGTGATTTTCCTTCTCTCAGTTAGAATGATTGGCGCAGCCGTAAAGTACACAAAACAGACATTATGGTCAAGATACTTCACTTCCTGCCCTCCATCTGAAAATCACAGGCTGACTATATCGCAATGTGACACCATGTGAAATCAACCTACTGTATAGAGAAAGATTATTAGTATTATTTATTTATTACTGCCATTATATATACTCATTTTTTCATATCACTATATATATGTATATATATATATATATATATATATATGTGTATATATATATATATATATATATATATATATATATATGTGTATATATATATATATATATATATATGTATATGTATATATATATATATATATATATATATGTATATGTATATATATATATATATGTATATGTATATATATATATATATATATATAGTATATGTATATATATATATATATGTATATATATATATGTATATGTATATATATGTATATATATATATGTATATGTATATATATGTATATATATATGTATATGTATATGTATATATATGTATATATATATATGTATATGTATATGTATATATATATGTATATGTATATATATATATATATATATATATATATATATATATATATATATATATATATCACAGGGTTAAAAAATTGCAATGTCAGTTTTTTCTAATATCATGCAGCCCTAGTATTTAATGTTATTATAAACAATATAACAACAAAATAAACACAAATAAATATCACAGCTACACTATAGAACTCTGGTAGAAAAACCTAAAAGTAACAGGAAAATGTCAATTTAATTTAAAGAAACATTTGTTACTGTGTCCTGAAAACATACTAAGGGAGAGGAGGGGGGGTGTGTGTTTTGAATTAAACTGAAATTTGATGTTTTAAAATGTGTTTTCCTTTTCTAATATAGCGGCATGTGTGCCCAGCCTTTAAATACCTCACATGTTAACTGGACAGGAGGCCCCGCCCATTCCCCAGTGCACCATGGGACCTAACTTTAGTGCTGAGAGACAAGCGGGTCCCATTAGAAATATACTATGTTTACTTATAGAAGGTCAAAGAAAACATTTAAGATTAACTGGCTTTATTATCCCAGTGGGGAAATTCAGTGTCTGCATTTTACCCTTAATACAAGTAACACCTAGCATTAGCATTAGCATTAGCACATATTAATAACAATGAGCTGTTATTGAAGGCGCTCCAGCAAATCCAGATTTGTGATGAACAATAACTATAATAATAATATAATAACTGAAAGAGCATTTAAAGTGTGATAATGTCTTGTTTGTGAAATGGTTCCAAACTAGCACCAAAATAATTGTTACCTTAGCACGTCTAGCATTCATTTAAAAAACAAATATCACTGAAAAACTATTAAGACATGAAAGTCCACCTTCTTTTAACAGCTCTGAAAAATGTTTTGCACATTTTCTTCTTCACATATTTTCAGTTTGATATGTCTTCCCCAAAAATTTTTGACTTTGTTGACTTGTAAAATTATATTATCAGTGATAAAATATAAAATAGGAGTATGACAATGGAGTAACCGAATTACAGAGGTGCAATATTTTCGTAAAAAAAACCTTGCACTGTTTATATATATATATATATATATATATATATATATATATATATATATATATATATATATATATATATATATCTCTATTTTTTTATTATTATTTATTTATTTTTTTTTGGGGGGGGGGGGGGGTTGACATTATTTCTACGTTTTTATCCTATTATTTCTATTCTTTTACTGGTGCGGCCCACTTTATATCACATTTGGCTGCACATGGAACTGAACTAAAATGAGTTTGACACCCCTGCACTACACATAGAGAGGTTTGAACCTGATGTTGTTTCATGCCGTTATTGGAAATTAAGCCATTTTCCAAGCTTCCTCAATGAGACGCGGAGCAGAGACGTAGAATAACGTCCAGGAATGGGATCGGCGGTCACCTTACCTGTCTGAAAATGTCCATGATTAGACAAAGTCTGGGTAAATTTTCTGCATTGAAAGAATATGCACAAAGTCTCACGTCCTCTCAGACCACTTGAATTACAAGACGCGGAAAGGAAATCATGGATTTTTTTTTTTTTTTACCCGTCGATGCAAAAGTAGCTTTAACCACAGGGTCTATGGATTCCTGCACCTGAAACGCAGCCCGTGTCGTACCGATAGAAAAGGTTCTTGTACGCTGGTTTGTGAGACACACAACGCTGCTCTGTTTAATTTCCAGATAGATCCAGTGGCAGGCAGCAAGACAGAAAGAGGCTTATTAACGTTCCCATCTTCCATCTGTGCTGGTAGAGGGCCTCTCAGACAGCAGGTGAAGAGGTTGCTGGGTAATTTGTCTGGGGGAGAGGAGGGAAGTCAGTGGTTAGGGGAATTTGGCAATTGCCAGTAATTCTTCTGGTTAAATGAGCTCTGTTTATCCGTCGACCCGCTTCCTTTATCACCTGTTCCCTTTTTGTGACATTAAACCCAACTTAAATAAGTCGACCCACAGACGGGAAACTAGTTCTGTCGGTTTATTTTTGTGGTGTCGTAATGACAAGAAAAGTCTGTTTTTTGAAGCTTGACATTTTCTGGCGATAAATCAGGAAAGAAATCGGTGAATTATTCATTAAATCAGTTGGTGCAGCTTCCAGATTTAGGATTACCTGTGGAAGGAGAGCATAGGTATGCAACGCAAGGGAACTGGAAAATAGAAAAAAATAAAATAAATAAAAGCTTCAATGTGCAGATCATGAGAGGAAACAAGACTTATCTACATCCTGAAACAGTTTTTTTCCCTTTTTATTGGAACTTAACAAACACACAAAGAGAAATACAAAAATATTCTGATCAACATGAAAACACGACACAGGAGCAGGATGGGAACTACATCACTTAACACTAGGCCACTTTCCTGATGGTTATAAGTACAAAATATTTACTAAATGAAAAAATAACAAGACAGTCAGAGACAGCAGACCTCTGTAAGGCTTGATACGTCGTCATATGACGTCAAAATGAGACGTGATGGAGCCATAGGTGTTGACCATCTGATATCTGAAGGTTAGGGGTCAAAGGTTAGGGTTATAGGTGTTGATTTATCTGATATCTAAAGGTTAGGGGTCAAAGGTTAGGGTTATAGGTGTTGACCATCTGATGTCTGAAGGCTAGGGTTATAGGTGTTGACCCATCTGATGTCTGAAGGTTAGGGGTCAAAGGTTAGGGTTATAGTTGTTGACCCATCTGATGTCTGAAGGTTAGGGGTCAAAGGTTAGGGTTATAGGTGTTGACCATCTGATGTCTGAAGGTTAGGGTTATAGGTGTTGACCCATCTGATGTCTGAAGGTTAGGGGTCAAAGGTTAGGGTTATAGTATTTGACCCATCTGATGTCTGAAGGTTAGGGGTCAAAGGTTAGGGTTATAGTTGTTGACCCATCTGATGTCTGAATGTCAGACCATGTGGATAAAAACACCTCAGATATTACCACTGATGTGTTTTAATGGTTGACCTTTGGTGTGACTTTGACCTTTGACCTTCATTGCTCAAAATCTAATGGGTTCTTCCTTGACCCATTATCTATCATTCCTGAAAGTTTCATCAAAATCCATTCAGAATGTTTTGCGTAACCCTGTTGACAGACGAACAGACTTGAATGTAATCCCTCCTCACAGATAATAAAATAAATGCTTGTGTTCACAGTGTATCCATGGTTGTCATGTACCATGCTGCTCTATGTGCCACAGAATTAGCCTTAAACTCAGTTTTTCAAAAAACTTCACCTTTTGCCAGAGTTTTTATAAATATGTTTTCAGAGGAAAACAACTGTTTGTGTATAAACAACAGACACAAACAAAGGGAAATGTGTGTTTTTAAAAAATACCCAGGTTTGTGTAAACACGCCGTTAGCTTTAGTGATACAGTTAGCGAACAAGTACGATCCTTTCATTTGCATTTATTGATGCGTTGGCTGCTGGTAATGTCTTCTGTCCTTCGTGTTCCTGTTGTTTTTGTTTTGTTTTTCAAAATACTCTGAGGGGCTTGTTTTTATAAACTGTGATAAACCGTAAAAGAAGGTAATGATAAATACACAACCTTCTCCGTTACCTGTTAACAATAATTCCCTGGCATCTGAACGGCTCACCTGCTGTTTTGTTTTTTGTTTTTTTTAAAGAGAAGCAACGGTTGTAAACTTCACAAAAGTGCTACTTAGCGTTAAAAAGAAATTAAGTGCTATCGCCGTTGGAGGGAATTATTCTGAGAAGTAAAGCCTTATTGGAACAGGTGATGTAAGAATTTAATGCGATTCCCTTGGACAGTTCCAGCTCACTGGAAGAATGTAGCATGTGATAGATGGATCTTCGTCTCTTCTCTCAACAGGCGGTTTGGCCAAGAACTCCTTAACTCCATGGTATCTTTTATACGTCCAGATATTTCTCTCTCCTTCTCCTGTAATGTGTTTGAAATAGCCTCTCACCATAGAAATAACATTGACATATTATAATGGTGAGTATGAACCCCCCCCCCCTCGCTCTCTCGCTCTCTCTCTCTCGCCTCCCCCCTGTTACCACAGTGTGAGCTTCATTTTGGAAAGATGGCAGATGGAGGATTCTTCCACACTAAGCTGCCATTAAGAGAAATAATCATTGAGTAAGAGCACTTGAGGCTCCTGTGATGTAATGCTGGTGTTAGGTGAGCAGTAGTTGACACTAAGCTGGATACAGGCGTGACTGTATTGGATATTGTTTTGGAAAGATATATCCTTTATATTGGCCTATTACTCATACTTCTAATAGCCTCTGTTATTTAACTTAAATGCTCAGGCCATTCCACTCTGTTAGATTTATTTGGAACTTGTAAAACATTTAGAACAAGCACTTGACAATTTAAGGCTTTTTATCTCTTTTAATATCCTTCCCGAGTACTTTCTAAAAAAACAACAACAAAAAAAACCCAATATGGCTGTGATATTGGAATTTTATGGCGCTCTATCCGTTTACTGTGAATGTTTTCACTGGGACTTGAGTAGTTGTATAAATACATACATTTGGCTTTTGACGAGCGTCCACTTATGTTTTGAAGAAAGTTTGACACTTGTCTGCTGTTGTTGGAGGTGTTTTCATGATAAAAACATCCAGTTAACAGTAGAAACAAAGAGCGACTCCACACAAATATTAAGCCATAAAGACCCAAATATTCATCATTCACCAAAATAATCAAGTGATCTAAAGTACAGCTGTGTCATTGGAGGTCCTGCAATTATTTGTATTATATTATTTATTTATTTGTTTCATTTAATTCATTGATGTATGTATATATATATATATATATATATATATATATATATAAAATAAAAAATACTACTTTATTTTTATTAATTCATTCATTCATTCATTTATATATTGACATTTTTTATTTGTATTTATTTCTGAAAAAACATTTTGTTCATTTATTTTTATTTATTTATTTGTCTTTGTTTTTATTTATTTAATCATTTATTTATTCATTTTATTTATTATGAATTTTACGTCCAGTGTCAACCACTAACTTGTTTGACCGTTTGTATCGACATCACACAGTTGAAACCATGATGTCATTTTTTTTCCAATACCGTGCAGCCCTAACGCCGAATTGAATGATTTATGTTTCTGCGTACTTGTATTCAGTAACTATTTAATATATATCATATCATCCTGACTGGTGGGTTTTTAATAGTGCTGAGTATAATAACGCTCTACTTTAATCTGTACTTTTATGAACATCTACATACAGTAGTGAGTGAATTAAATGCAATCAAATACCTGATTTTCACTAAAACAAAGATATTCCAACAAATGTTGATAATCCGTGTATCATTCGTTCATTCGTTTTTCAAAATAAAACGAAAAATAAGACAATGAAAAAAACAATCCCTTATTATTAGTTTCTAAAACCAAAATAAAAAACAGATTTTTTTTTCTTCTCATTTTGGTTTTGGAAACAAATAATGAAGAAACGACTTGTTGTTTCATTGTCTTATTTTAGTTTTTATTGTGAAAAACAAATGAACGACTGATACACGGATTGTTGATAAATCGCTTAAAGGAAATGTCAAATGTAGAGGGAAAAAAAAAAAAAGATTTGGGAGCTGCCACAAAAGTAGCACTGTTTTTTTTTTTATGGGTTAAAGAAACAAAAATCCACCGGCCTTGGACCTGGTTTCTCACAATTTCAGTGTCGAAAAAGGGGGTCAGGAACAATTAAGGGCCAATCAACTGAAGCTCCGGCAGCAGCGTTTAAACCTGCTGGACTGCACTTAATTTTCACTTTGTGTTTTTTTTTTTTATTAGGTGTGAAATCTCCGGGCCCGTCACCGACTCTCGAGGGCTCGGTCCAAAACCTGGAGCTGAAGTTCTGCAGCCGTGCGACGGTGAAATGTGCCTCAGGAACCGTGGGAGCTGTAAAAGTGTGCGCCAGGACCCCAGGTGTGTGCAGCTGTGCCCTGTTAAAACTTTACAGCCTGTGTAGGAGGGAGAGAGCGAGAGCGACTAGACTCTTCTTTTACCTTCTTTAACTCACACTTTTATACACTCTTTATACGCCTCTCTGTGATTCGCTCGTCCTCTGAGCCTCTCTCTCTCTCTCACTCTCTCACTCTGTCTCTCTCTTCCTCCCTCCCTCCCTCTCTCTCTCTGTCTCTCTCTCTCTCTCTCTCTCTCTCTCCTTCCCTCTCTCTCTGTTTCCCTCCTTCCCTCTCTCTCTCTAACTCTCTTTCTCTCTCTCTTTTTCCCTCCTTCCCTCTCTCTCCCTATCTCCCTATCTCTCTCTCTGTCTCTCTTTCTCTCTCCCTCCCTCTCTCTGTCTCTCTCTCTCTCTCTCCCTCCCTCCCTCTCGCTGTCTCTCTCTCTCTCTCTTTTTCCCTCCTTCCCTCTCTCTCTCTGTCTGTCTCTCTCTCTCCCTCCCTCTCTCTGTCTCTCTCTCTCTCTCTCTCTCTCTCTCTCTCTCTCTCTCCCTCCCTCTCTCTCTCTCTCTCTCTCTCTCTCCCTCCTTCTCTCTGTCTCTCTCTCTCTCCCTCCCTCTCGCTCTCTCTCTCTCTCCCTCTCTCTCTTTTTCCCTCCCTCCCTCTCGCTCTCTCTCTCTCTCTCTCTCTCTCTCTTTCTGTCGTTATCTTGATGCGTCTCCAGCTGTGTGATTCAGTCGCTATTTTTCTCCTGGGACGCTGTCATTGGGCTCCGGCCATGTCTTTGATGGCGAGGATGTTATTGAAGCAAGTGTCATAGCACCGAGTTCACGGGGTCATCCTGCACACATGATGTCAGGCAGATTAAAAATTTACTGCAGCTGTCAATATAGGAATAGAAAAATACCAGCATGTGCAATTAATTTTCTGATTTTGAAAATTAATATCTGTACGAGATGCTTATAATAACAATGTACACATTCAGTAACTTGGCTACGGAGATAATGAATCCAACACTGCTTTGCTTTGGAATTAAACCCCACCGGCTCAAAGTGTTCAAAATATCGTTGCATGGCGTTTGATCATCAACACTAAAACACACGACGCAGTTTACCGTATTTTTCTGGACTATAATGCCCTGTTCGCACGGAATCAGTATTACTTATGGGCCACGGGTAATTCGGAATAATTACAGAGAATGTTTGAGTTCTTAGTCCTGTGTGAATGCGTAATGTTCATGATTCCGCCACAAATTACCTACCTGTGTTTTGGCAAAAGAATAGAATAGAACTTTATTGTCATTGTAAATACAATGAAATTTCAATTTAGCAGCATCTCATCATCACCATTTCATAAAAACAATCTAAAAGACAATAAAAGAAAAGACAATAAAAGACAATATAATATAAAAACCAAACATATATCAGCAGGTAAAAGACATGTACATACACACTAGCGGCACCAAATCTAATCTTCTACCGGAGTAGTCTAGTTTCGCTCAATGTAACTTTTGCCTAGATTTTGTTAAAACTGGTCGACGAATCATGGCGAAGTATAGAGTCAGAGGGCGGGCGTGACAAAGTGACGCTGCAATGATTTGGAGAGAAGAAGAACAACAACAATGGGTGGTGATTTCCTTTTATCAAAGATGAGTGAAGAATGTGCGAAAACATCGACAATCTTTAAATTCTTTTGATAGAAGTGACAACAGTCGTTAAGCTCCATAATCCACCATTTTGTTTAGTCATTTGTAACAACTGGTCATGTGTCCCATGTCAGCGTTTGGTATTTATCATCATTCCCAGAGCACATGAATGACACATTAAACTCCACTGGCTCAAAGTGTTGAAAATATCGTTTGATGACGTTTGATCGCCATCACTAAAAACACATGACACAATGTATACGTTTGTTCTTGTAGAACAAAGGCCACGGCCTCAGCTCTGTTCTCTGCGTGTCTGTATTTTTAATTCTCTGCCCCCCCACAGATACGAGGGGAAACATTTCTAAAACACAGAATCCCCTTAAACAGGATCCAACGCAGGCTCTTGATAATATTTTTTCTTGTTTTGACATCAACATGTCTTTCGCATTAATAAACTCCACTCTGATTGCGGCCACTGGAGACTTTCTAACTCTTGTTCCCAAGGTTCAGGCGAAGGGTTGAAGGAGAAGCTGGTCCCTCTGATCCAGGGCCCGTCGGACACTAAAGAACTCCACATGAGCCGCTGGCTTAATGAGATCCGCAAGCCTGAATCTCTGCTGGCCCCTGACCTTCTGGCGTTTTCCGTTCAGGTCCCCCAACAAGGAGACGATTGCAGGAACTCAGGTAAGAGTTGTTGAAACGTGTTTAAGACGTCTGTCCCACTTTACTTGACGGGTCGCTAATAAGGTGGCGATTCTATGGTCATTTTGATGTCATTTCATGGTAATAATGCCTTTGTAACCACATATTACAAGTAACATATTGCTAATAAGGTGGTAATTCCATGGTAATGTTGATATAATTTATTAGCCTGTCAAACCCGACTATGATATGAATTCATCTGTAGACTGAGCTTCAGCGTACGAGTGGGATCAATGGCTGTCTTTCAAACTGTTCTGTATGTAATAGGCCAGTGCTGTGACCTATCAGAGCAACGACCAATGTGACGTATAAAAGTCTAAACTAACATCTATCTCTTTGTTTTTACATCCTATTGGCGAGGCTAATTAACGTTAGCACACCGCTAAAAGTGGAGGAAAAATATCCAACCGGGTCCATTTACATGCTGCTTATCCGACCATAGACTATTTATAAGTTATTACTTTTTCAACCCTGTCGTCATTGTGCTAAGCCCCGCCCTACAATCTCGCTGCACAGACGGAGCGTTGTGATTGGACCGGTAAAATTTTACGAGTCCTGGCTGTGGTCACGAGATCCTCACTTTTCAGGCAAAAAGATTTTTTGCCACTCAAGGTGAAACTCTGACATGTGACTGTGACTATCTTTAACACGCTGGCTTGCTGTATGCTAGCATAGCCACTGCTGCTAGCTAAGTCCTAGCTTGATATATACTAGCAAACTTGAACAGGCTGGCTAATCGTTATTGGTTATCATGGTTACCGTCTGCTTTTCCCTTGTTTAAGCACAAACTGTATATTTTACGAACATGTTTCCATGGGTTTCAGATGCTTCAGGGTTCAAAGGCAGAATACAAACACAATTATTCAGCCCAATTAGAAACGTAGCTTCATAACATCTGTAGTTTGTAGAAACTTTTTCTCCGTACCTTTTCGGAGCTTCATTGAAGAATTACCACCTTTGTTAGCGATCTGTTACTTGTAATACGCGATTACAAAGGTGTTATTACCATGAAATGACATCACAATTACCATATAATTAGCACCTTATAAGTGATTATTATCTGTTATGTAACGTGTTACCAAGGCGTCACCTCCCTCCTGTCTGTTCTGAGCCTCTTTTATGGACAACACTTTTCTTTCCATTGAATCCATCACTGTATTTCTCTGCGTCACAGACTTTTTGTTCAACCCGTGTATTTTTCACATCCCGAATCGGTCCTCCTTTGATATTTCTGCATTTTTTTTTTTTTTTATTTTCTATGTTTTATTAGATCCTTTTCCAATCCCTGGTTGCAGTGTTTGGATTTGTCACAGGTGCCAGGTCGTACATATTCCATCACAACACCGGTGATCTAATGCAAGTTTCTGAACTTTGTTTAGGTTATCATATTTTCCTTTCTCCAACAGTGGCACGCAGTACCCGCTTTTCAGATATTTGTTTAGTAAAGCCGATAAGTGTTTTCCACTCCAGTATTGTCGGTTGGCAGCGTGGGTATGTCTCGGTGTGCGACTCCTCCAAACAGCAGCTCGTTTTTCCATTAGTGCAGGTCGCATACTCTTTGTCATGATTTGACTGAGCTGGCTAACAACAACTAACCGCTCAGAGATTACTGTTGAAGGCTGCACTGATGTCATATTTGCAGTAGCAGTTTCTCATTGTGCCTTTTATTCCCAAGAATATGCTGCATTTCTGCTAAGTATATGCCTGCGTTAAAAGGGAAAATGTTATATCAGTCAGCAGAAATGCAGAACACACTGTGCTGCCGTGCTTAATTTAGGAGCGTGGATACAGTTTGGTTTGTCCCAGTATCCAGGTTCTCCTGATTTCCACTGTACGCTCTGTTTTTAAGCTAAAATTAGTGTCTGAATGAAGCCATGAATACCAGTCTGTCGTCAGTACTCCCCCCTTTACCTGCCTCTCTCCAGCTCTCCTATCAGACTGCTGTTTAACTTCAGTGGATGTTGTTGCATTTGGACGTGGATCACTTGTTCGTCTTTCTGTTGTTGTAGCTGTACGCAACTCCCAAGTCCATAAATGTCTAAAAAAAAAAAAAAAGAAGAAAAAAATTACCTCCGCAACAGACCATTTCACTTAATAATGACAATAATAATAGTTTTTTTTTGTTTTTAAACTTACAGAACACTTTTCAATTAAACTACAAACTGTTTTACAGCAAAAACAGATGGAATAGAAACTATAAAGCACAGGGAAAGTATATCTAATGTTTTCCAGATTGGGATTATTGTCCCATTAATCCTAAATCTGCATGTCCTTCAGTAGAAGTAATTACAGAGCTAAATCATGTCATTTTAATGATGTCATGATGCACATGACATTGTAAGACAAACTCGTGACTGTAACTGTTCTTAATTATCCATAAAATTCATCATTGATCCTTGAATCTATAACAATCATTACATGACGTCACTGTATTTTCTTTGTAAATCTTTTTTTTTTTCCATAATCAGTCAAATGTGTAATTAATGTGGATCATTTTGTCCTAATGGAGATGGGAATGTGCGGAGTCTCCAGCAGTCGTTCATGGACGGTTGAGTTCAGGTATGAGCTTTAGCAGCTCCAACGACAGTAGCAGAAACATTAGTCATGGACAAATGGAAATGGAACGTTAGCGGATTGAAACAGGGTTGGGACCGGTTCAACACAACATCTACGAGACCTGTTATTTTTGACTGTCTTAAGTTTGATCAGGGACACTGTGAAAAATGTCCTAAAATGTCATGAGTTTGACGTCATCAAACCTACAGATACACTGACATCAGCTTTGAAACCAACATAAATGTTTTTAATGCAGCACTAGTATGTTTGGGGCGGCCATGGCTCAGTTGGTACAGTCGTCTATTAACCGAATGGTTGGTGGTTCGAGTCCCGCTCTGTCCTAGTCAGTCCGATGTGTCCTAGGGCAAGACACTTTACCTATTGATTTTGGAAACAAATCATGAAAAAAAACAAAACAGTTTTTTCCTTGTCTTATTTTTGTTTTTGTTTTGAAAAACAAACAAAGGAATGATTCACGGATTCAGAACAATAGAAGGCGTGTGTTAGCGCCTCTGCTACTTGTCTGGTTGGTTTGATTTGACAGACACTAATAACTCAATATGGATCCAAAATAAACCACAGTGAACAAATAAATACAGATTAAAGAAAACCTTCACACCTCCATCTCATTGTCATACTGTAGAAAGATATATCGTTTATATTTTGTTTTAAACTGATGTAGTCTATGAAACTGTTTAAGCTCCTCCCCCAAACTGTTGCAGTTTTACCCACAACATGAAAAACAAAATGATTTCCTGTGTGAAGGTATTTATTTATTTGGTTGGTTTAACATCAGTAGATTTTCCTTCAATTACACCAGTAAACGTAGCTACTACCATTCCACGATGCTCGCCGTCTTGTTTACGTATAAATGTGGTGCCTAAAGCTGCTACTGTATTTCTTCTGGTCATGAGGCCTACGTACACTAACATCTGTGACTATTGTTCTTCCACTCACCATCTGAATGACTGTAAGACAATACGCCTGATGTTTTCATCTCAGACCTTTCCTGAGTCACACTCGCACATGACCCTTTAATGCGAGTTTGCAAAGATTCATTGTGTCGTCTTTAACTCGCACTAACCCACAAGCTGAATCCTAAATCATGTCAGAGCACGGGGGCCTTTGGCGTGTCAGAGCTCAGCTGGATTCGACTGGTCAGGCACTGACGAGAAGCTCGGGCTGTCACTTTACGTAGTAGTCGAAGCAGAAGACGTGTTCAGTTTATAGACGGCAGATTTGGCAGGTTATCTCCAACTGTGGTTTCAGCTGCCTTTTGATCGTCACCCAGTCAATCACTGTCTGATTAGTTTTTTCTGGTGAAGGGAGCGCAGAGATGCAGCTCTGAATGGAACATGTAAGGTGAGGAAACCTTACATTTCAGTGGGAACTATTGTTTGATAAATGCACGGACAGTCTACTGATAAATTCTCCTTCGACATAAATGTAGATTTGAAAAGAAAAGTAGTATTTCTTAAAGGGTTATTCCGCCTTTTTTTACAGCCTTACAGACGTAGATAGATACTTTTAGGAACTCCGTTAGATTCGCTTTAGTGCACGGCCTCAGACTATTAATTTGATTTAGAGTGCATATTATTTCAGCGAAGCAATGGCTCATAAAGACAGTACATATTTTTGAATATTAAAACCTGATCTGAACACAAACCAGAAGACCGAAAGGAAACGAAAAAAGAGGGAGGGAGAGAAAGAAGATGAAGGTAAAACAGAGGTGGGGGGGCGACTCCCAGAAGCACTGGATATATCTCCAGCAGATGTGGAGCGGCGGAGGCCTGCACTCTTTCTCATCACCGCCTCAATCCTCTCCTCCATTTTTTTCTTTCTCTTTCTCCTCCTTTAATGTTCCTTATTTCTCGCTTATGCTTTCCTTCAGTCTGTCTGCATCTCCTCTTTATTTTTACCTTTTTCCTTTTGTTTTTCTTTATTCTCATTATTATCTAATTGTTTTCCATTATGTCTCTGTTCACATGCAGTAGATTAGATTTCATAAAAGGTAATAAGTACAAACAGACTTTTTGTTGTTTTTCATTTTGAGCACAAAGCCTTTGCAGAACAACACACAGACATGTATTTCTATCATTTGACGACATCCCATTTCAATCACCAGTCCTTTATTCTAACCTAAACCAAATCCTAAACCACGCTTTAATCCCTTAAACACCCGTCTTATTTCCTGAGAGCTAAAACACAACCATTAGTTTTCATAATGTATGTGTGTATATATATATATTATGGCTGTTCAAATGAAGACAGATGAAGCTTAATCATTATGATTAATCTGATAAAAAGTTTTATTGCACTTGAATGTAACAGTTGCTTCCAGTTGTTGAAACTGTTAGTGTTGAATACACCTGTTAATTACATATATACTTATATATATAACTTACATTTTGGATATTTTATCACATTATTTGGTGTTTTTTTCTGCATTTTACATCCGTTATTGAATATGTTTTGAATATTTAATCTTTTTTTGTGTTAGTTGATTTATTTTTTTGTGAACTTTAGTGGATTTTAGCATCTTTTGTATATTTTTCTCTGCGTTTTTTATGTTTTAATGCATTTCTGTGTATTTTGTAGAAAATACATAAAAAACCTAAATAGAGACAGAACAAGTCAACTGACATAAAGTGTTCTGATCATGATTAATCAGTTAATCCAAAGCAACCCTGTGATTATCTGATGAAAATTTGTAACCGTATGACAGCCCTTCTATGTATATGTATATATATATATATATATATATATATATATGTATATATATATATATATATATATATATAATATATATATATATATATATATATATATATATATATTCTCACTCCTTTTTGAATGACTTAATTTTTTTAAATGCTCTTGTTTATTCTAATTGTTTTCTTCCTGGAATTGTTATTTCAATGCTGTATTGTTTGTCGAATGGTGGTCATCAGGAAGCTTGTATCACGCCACATATATATATTTAAAATAACTACACAAATACATCACACTCACTCACATTTACGCCAAAATCCTTCTTTTTATGTTCACGCAACCTGTCAGTCGGCTCAGAGATGGAAAGGCCAGTGCTGCTTGACAGTAACAATATCACCAGACTGGAACGTTTCTATTTCTCTGTTGCGTGTGCGTGCATTTTGTCAAATATTTGACTCGTGAAGAGCTAGCTCAGTTAAGCGTGTTTGCGCTCGGGTGTTTGTGTGTGTCTGCAGGCCTGCGTTTTGTATCGCAATCAGGCTCACATCAAGTGTTTGGTCAGCGCACATGTCCCGTTGTCCCCCCCCGCCGCCGCCGTCGTCCAGAGGGCGACTGCTGGGACCTGAGCGTTAATGGAATGATGGATGCAACGCCTCCTTCAGCCGCAGATGAAAGGTGGGGTAGCACCAAGTCGAAACAGGCTGAGCCCTCCGCTCTCCCCCAGGACCGGCCTCCGAAGCTTCTCAGCGTTTTGCGATCATGACATTTCTGAATTGTTTGAGCACTTGCCTTGGCATCAAACGCATTTTATTCATCCCATGTGGGTTGTGTTTGATTCCATTTAGCAAATTCTTAAAGCGTGATCGTTATACATGGAGTGTAGAGCTGGAGTAGCGGAGCAAAGAAAAACTCCATACAGCGTGGACATACTGAAAAGATTAACGTATAATGAGCCACAATCAACTTTTATATTCTATTTTACATGTGATTAGTTGCTTCTGGTTTTCGTAGCCGTTCGATGCTGAGCAGCGCCGCTCAATCCGCCTGTCCTTTTTCCCCGAAGCATAATATTTATTTAACAAAATCGCCCCAAAAACTTTGACATCAAGATCAAGACGCCGGCAAATAGTGGAGCGTTTAAACATGCATTCTCGTGCCATTTTTGCATCCACGTACGCATAATTTGTTTTGTATGTGCATATTTTACTGTGTGATTGAGTGCAGTTGATTTTTTTACACAGAGAAGTCTTAGCATCCGTGTTTCCCCTCTGACTTTGGATGTGTGATCTCTGTGCTGTCTCATTTCTTAGAGGATGTGACAGGCTCTGGAAATGGCCTGCACTTACTTATGGATCCTTTAACTCGTACCAGAAGGCACTTCCTTTGCATTTTTTTAATACATGTTCTTTAGGAGCTTGAGGAGATTTGTTCAGTTCAGTTCAGTTCAGTTTTATTTGGAGCACACAAAAATCATCCAAACATCAATGTAAATGGGCAAACATTTTTTTCTTATACTCAAAAAGGGGTGGGAAGAATAAGTAATACTTTGTTGTTGTTTTTTTTTTACAAACTAATAATCCAATAGATTCTGCACTCTATGTTTTAAACCACTTTTTTTTTTATGTCCATTTAACATTAACACAAAGCATCCATACAAACATTTATATACACATTATTTTGTAAGTCACCTCAGACAAACTGATTTGTATAATCAACTGTAACACAGGTGTCAAACATCAGGCCTGGGGGCCAAATGTGGCCTGCCATAGGGTCCAATCTGGACCCTGGGGTAAATGTGTGAAATGCAAATATTACACTGAAGATATTAAAAACAAGTATTCAGAGAATGTCTATTTTGTGCTCATCTCAAATTTCTATGACAACCTGTTCTTGAATTAGTGCCAATAATATGATTTTGACCTTTCTGCTAAATGATACCTTGACCTTTGACCTTTTCAAATATTGATAATTTCATATATATGCGTCAGTGTGTGTAATATTATGATAATATATCCAGTATTAATTAAGTTGTAACATGATATGTCTATGTTTGATACACAAACAATGTTACACAAGTTAATTTTGCCATATGTCACCTTTGACCTCTAGAGATCTCAAAAACGATTGGTCGTAGGTGATAACACCAAGTATGTGAATTGTAGAAATCTTCATTCCAATCTGCAGGTTCTGTGACACTCCATTCTTGAGTTATAACTGATAATTTTAGTTAATTGTGACCTTGACCTTTGACCTTTACTCAATGGATCATTGCATCTGATGCACATTAGCTATATGTGTATATGTAATTTCATTGAGTTATAGCATGATATGTCTCTGCAGACACACACACACACACACAGTGATTACAATAATGTCACCCAACCAATATTGGGCCAGATTAACTATAACACAGCTGTCAAACATAAGGCTCGGGGGCCAAATGTGGCCCACCAAAGGGTCCAATCAGGCCCCAGGGATAAATGTGTGGAATGCAAATATTCCAGTGATCATAATCAATAATCAAAGATGTTCAAATCAGTTCAGATGAATATGAAAATGCACATGATCCTTCCAGTTCAGCCTAAATACCTAAAGATTTTATCACAGACACCCATCATCCTCCTCAATTCAGATTTTTTACTTGTTTGTAGATCGTATTTCAACATATTTAGCCAAGTCAACGGTTAAATTCCATTTTCATGTCTAATTACACAAGTGAGAATAAAGTGCTCCGCAGCTGTCTGCCTGAAATAATTCTAGAATTAACCTTAAAAGCCCTTTAGGGAAAGATAATTTTTAAGTGCGAGTCCAAATAATGGAATAAGCAGTAGTGTGTTTTCAGGGCGACTTTCTCACATGTTTTATAATCCTCCCTGTTTTGTTCTTGCTGGTTTTATGTCTTCCATGGAAAGTAAATTCACCAAAGAGATGCGTTGCTTTCAAACAGAGCCAGTGACATCTGTTTTCTGTCTAATTGTTTACCAGCGAATTAAAACAAAATTCCAATTTACTTAGAAAACGAAACGAGCGGGGTTGGTGTTGGGGAGGCTCTGGGTCGTCGTGGTTGGAGGGGGGGGTTAGTGGGGGTGGGGGTCCCCGTACACTTGTTGAAACTCCTGCAGAGCCAAACTAATGTGTTTCCATTTAACACAGCTGAGGTTGGAACATTCTAATAAATTAAAGACAATTACAGGCGTGGGTTTTAACGCAGAAGGACGAAGCTGCGCCGCTTTGAAAACACCCCCCCCCTCTTTTTTTATAGATCCAAAAGGCGAATAGTCATTTAATATCTCACCCCTTTAACCCTTTACATTACAACGTGACAGTCCCAGATGATTCCTTCTAATTGAGTAGTCGTTCCAGATGGATCTAACAACGATAAGATTTTTTTTTTTTTCATTTTTTGGCAGTTCCAGGCTCCGCCATAGCCAAGCTATTCTTCTTCTACTTTTTTTTTTTTCATTTTCTCTGCCTTCTACAAAAACCAAACATGATTAAAGTTGTTCTTTGTCATGACACGAAGTAATGAGAAATCATGCCATTTTTTTTAAAATAAAAGACAAATATGCAGTAATTAAGTGCGGGAAAATATGGAAGAAAAGATGGAGGAGCTGGGGTTGGGGGGGGGTGGTAGTTGGGGTCCAAATAGGCAGACTGGGGGTGTGGGGGGGGAGGGGGGGGGGGCACAGGTTAGTCTTCCACGTGGACCAGCTGTGAGCCATTGACTTGTCATCCTTCAGTAACACTTACTGGGATGGTGCCTGTTATTCCCTTGACTGACATTAAGTCTATAAATTATTATTTGTGACTTTAATCAGAAACGAGCCGTGCCTTTAGGATCAGTACGACCACAAATGTTTTGTCCGTGTCATTCACAGAGGCGGTAAAAGTATACTCACCTTCTACAAAGTATAAAGTCAGTAACTGCACAGACACTAAAGTGAGAAAAATGACCTGAAAGTTGTTGTTGTTGTTCAGTTCCAGTAGTTATTGTTACTGTATATGAACTAGTTCTACAAAAAAACACAGTGTGACTGATATATGGATTAATACTGATAGTGATTAGTGACTGGGAATTTAGACTTTTTATTTCATAATTTTGACTTCACTTAATGAACCTTATATATGAAAAACCTTCATAAAAAACATTCATTGACAGTTCACCTTATAGTCCAGTTCACCTTATAGTCCAGTTCACCTTATAGTCCAGTTCACCTTATAGTCCAGTAAATACATTAATTCCATAATGGTCTTTACTGTACTTGTTTTGTTTTACTAGTACTTTTTGCAGTTACTGTACAAACACTCACCATTCACTAGTTTGGAAAAGTAACAAGTCTATTCTGAGAATGCAAGGAGTATAAAGTACTTATATTTATATAAATATGAGTATAAAGTACTTATATTTATATAAATATGAGTATAAAGTACTTTTATTTCTATAAATATGAGTATAAAGTACCTTTATTTCTATAAATATGAGTATAAAGTACTTATATTTCTATAAATATGAGTATAAAGTACTTTTATTTCTAATACATGAGTATTAAAGTACTTTTATTTCTATAAATATGAGTATAAAGTACTTATATTTATATAAATATAAGGAGTATAAAGTACAGATATTTTTGCAAAAATGTAGATAGTAAAAGTAAAAAGTACTAATAAAAATGTACTTCAGTGCAGTAACAAAGTCCTTGTACGTGGTTACTTCCACCTCTGCTCTTTCATAACGTCTGCCAGCGCCGCTCTAGTCTTGAGTGTAAATTATCAGCACTAGCTCAGGAGACGGCTTGATCATTTTTGATCCCGGACAGTGGCTCGCTGGCTGACTATCCTCCTCTGGCTCGGTCCTGGTCCTGTCACCGCTGATGGATGGGGAACACTAAGGGGGCCTTGGACGAGGCCCGGCGTGGGGGAGTCGGGGGGCCGAGAGGGCGTGTGAGGAGCCGGGGGTTTGCGCTGAACTTTGGGGCGAGCAGCAGCCTGCAGGTGTTCCCCCCCACCCGCCCCCTGCCCGCCCCCCACCGCCCTCCACCGTTGTGACTTTCACCAGAGGAGGAGGAGGGACGTGGACGGGTCGGGTGGGCTTCATGATCATAGCGAAAGACAAAAACAGAGAGACACACAGAGAGAGAGAGAGAGAGAGAGAGAGAGAGGAGAGAGAGAGAGTGAGGGATAGCAATGTGTTTTCCCCAGGCACGCCAGCAGCTGCGAGACAATGATTTATGCTCTTCTCAGAACTCTGGGATCTGAAAATGTTACATTTAATCAAGCACAC
Source organism: Siphamia tubifer (assembly GCA_020466265.1). NCBI lineage: Eukaryota > Metazoa > Chordata > Actinopteri > Kurtiformes > Apogonidae > Siphamia > Siphamia tubifer. The sequence continues at coordinate 53,119,826 of CM035798.1, read as the reverse complement.
TGAGAGCAGAGCAAATGTTAAAGATGTTCCCTATAAAGCCCTCCAGTTTTGATCTCTTTACCATACCATGGGAGCTGTGGGGAATAAGGGAACAAAGTGATCTTTAATCTTAATTTAAACATATTGGAGGGAATTATGAAAGCTACATGGAATTAATCTCAGAGAGTGCCCTGGGCGCTGTAATACTTAACATATTTAGTTCCCTAATTGATATTAAAGCTGTTTCTCTCATTACTTTTATTGCACAGATGGAAGAAAGAATGTTTGAAGAGCGATTGTTTACGCAAACTGTAGTTCCTCTGCTTAATAGTAAGTGTTTAAAATATGACATTTTTAATATACAGTTATTATAAGACAATATAATATCTTCCTACTTCAACATGTATTTACTCAATGAGTCAACACATACATTACAACAGGGCCGTCATTTTAGTTCAGGGGCACATTAAACCGTATTTGACCTGAATTGGACTGTAACCACTAAAATAATAATGTAATATATAAATAAATAATGTCGACTCCAAAGTTTCCTCTTGAGCAAAAAAAAAAAAAAACAGTTCAATTACCAGATTTTCTGCACTATAAGGTGCACTGGATTATAAGGCACACTATAAACAAGTTGTTTAGAGGTTTAAATGTTGTTTGTTTTTCATATACAAGGCGCACTGGACTATAAGGTGCATTAAGTAAAGTCAAAATTATTAGATAAAAAGTAAACATTGTGAGATGAAAACCAAAGTTATGAGATAAAAACCAGAATGACTCCATATAAAAGGCACTCTGTCATATTCAGAGTAAATTAAAATCTTTGAGTGCACCTTATAGTTGGGAAAATATGGTATGCGATGAAATGTCATTACCCAGTTGCCTGCTTTTGTTCAGTCAGATGTTACCTCAGAAGAGCTTTAGGGCTTCCTATACCATCCAACTGTTTTGGTAAAACACAGACACACAGTGGAGTAACGTTATCATCTATTGAATGAGTTTTTGTTGATAGTTAGACATCACAGCTGTGAAGACCTGATGAGCACAGGGACATTGGCACTGTTTTTGTGTTTCACAAATGTTTCCCAGGGGTTGGACCGTGGACCCTTTCGGGGGCCAGATCTGGCCCCTGGGCCACATATGTGTGACTCCCCTGCATTACAGTACATGCTGCTGCGTGATCTGTTAGAGCATCTTTGTATGAGGTGTCACATCCTTAATAGAGTTGACAGTTTAGGAGAAGTGGGAGACAGGTGGGCTGGTACTGTAGACCCCTGAAGACTAATGAGAGCAGGTGCAAACGAGGCGCCACCTGACTTTGATCTGAACACTTCACACACGCATAAGGTGGTGAGTGCGGCGCTCGCACGCACGGACACAGAAAGACTGGCCGCACATGCTCCGTTTGTTTCATCTGTGTAACTATAGCCTCAGAGTGGACGACTGCACAGAGACTGGAGATGGGCTGAGGACATTAGGA
>CM035798.1:53094133-53118261 GCA_020466265.1 Siphamia tubifer | reverse complement strand
GAGAGAGAGAGAGAGAGTTCTCACAGAGAAGAAAAAAAAAAAGTCAAAGTAATTAACAGAATCAGCCACTAGGAACCAGACCGGGGGGGGGGGGGGGGGGGGCTTCATTCACTGAGGCTCAGTCAAGAATGGAATGTGACACAACCTGCACTAATGGGTGATTCTCATGAAAGTAAGAAAAAAAAAAATCAATGGTCCTGAGGTTTTAGTGGTTAAATATGAAATAAATCTGATATATATTTTACTTATATATAAATATATACTTAGATTTTACTGTAGAGGAAAATGTGTTTTGCTTTGTTTCACACTAAGTCATTTTAAAACATTCTGTTTTTATCTTACACTGTTTATACATTTTCTGGGCAAATTCTCGTTAACCCAAATGTGGCCCGACCAAAATTTCTGGTCTTTGTATTAGGGATAAACATAACAATAAATAAATACAACTATAAGTACATTGTTATATGTCAAAAGTTACATTGATTTTAATAATGAATATTCATAATATTTCAAGAAAAGATCATGTCCATGAGTCATTATTATCAATATTGCAATATAAAAATAAATAAATTAATTAATAACTAAGCAAAATAAATAAATAAAATACATCATATATATATATATATATATATATATATATATATATATATATACATATATATATATATATATATATATATATATATATATATATATATACATATATATATATAAATAACTGCAGGCAGTTGTTTGCGATGTGACTAATGCACACACGTACATTGTGATGTCGATGCTCACAACAATATATTGTTTTAATACAAACCAGTGCTTTTTGTTCCAGTGACAAATGGAGAATGACGTCATTCCATCATCATATGCACTAAATATGGAAGCCAGCCCCCCCACCTCACACTCCAAGTCAGACTTTTTCAGACCACACGGAAACATCTTTGGTGTCATTTTCCACAAAAGGACCCCCCCCCCCCAATGTCATGTTGAGATAATGAACTATGCAGATTTAAGCGTCTGCTACAGTAGGATGAAGTGAAGAGGATTCACAGCTGTCTCTTCTAACCTGTATTCATTTTCTTTCTTTTTTTATCATTTCATTTTTGTCATTTGGAAAATAGACTTCACGACAGACAACTAAACACATCTGTATACCATGTCTGAAAAAACAACAATGGTAAAGCATGAAATTATATATATATATATATATATATATATATATATATATATATATATATATATATATATATATATATATATATATATATATATATATATATGTATATATATATGTATATATATATATATATATATATATATATATATATATATATATATATGTATATATATATATATATATATATATATATATATATATGTATATATATATATATATATATATATATATCGCATTACATTCAGTTACATGTCATTCTTTTTAAAAACATAGTCCAGTGCCATATGCAACAGCAAAGCTTAGACTACTAAATGGTTGTTTAAAAAAAGGATGCAATGAAATCATGAATTTCCAGAGTGTCTAACTCTGCACTCGGCAGACTTTAGAGACCCTCTACTTACTATCACGTAAGTGTGATGTTGTTTCATGTCGGTGAAAGAGACATGTCCTAATGTTAACATAGTTTGGCTCAAAACAGCAAAGTCAAACTTTGTCAATGTTCATATATATATGTGTGTGTGTGTGTGTGTGTGTGCGTGTGTGTGTACGTACTCCCAATCATCTAAAACCTGAACTGAACTTATTTTTAATCTCTTTAAATAATAACTTTGTGGTGTGTGAGTTGAAAATGAAGGTGTTAAGGTCATTTTCAGGAAGACAGAAACATTTATTTATTATTTTATACATGAAGAGACTAATTTATAGTCTGTTTATGTCATATATGGTCAGTATTTTTATCGTTTTAATCAATCATTCACTAGGGAAAGTGAATTAAATTTTCGGTGCTATTGTGACGTAGTATTTGTGAAGCACCCAGTGGTTAAAGTACGTACTCATTATTCAGCTGTTGGTGGCCTAATGCCTTTTGGTCGGCTGCAGTTATCTGTCCTGTTCCCATTTCCTCAGTCCGGGTGGTACGTTTGCCCAAATAAAATCCTCAAGTTGAACCCTGGTCAGTTTAGTCATTTCCATTAAGTCTGCCCAGTAGTTAATGCACACGTTTTCTAAAGACAGTAAAGTGACTGATCAGTTAACATGAGTGAGAATGTATGACTTTCCATGTGTGAACCGATGACGTCAGCGATGTTTCTCAGCCCAGACTGTGATTGATTTTTATGGAGGACTACGTGGCTGAGGTGAGACTTTTATAACATGTCTGCTAATGCTTGGTCCATCCATCGCCTACTGAGGATCAGCTCACACTGTACGCTTTCACAATCCTGGACAAGAGCGAAGTTGTTCTAGGTTTAATCCAGTCAACACAGAGACAAAAATGCAAAAAAAAAAAAGAAAAATAATGCCAAAAAACTGCCACCTTCATCCGAATTAAATACTGTAAAACTGTCCAGACTTGAAATGGTTCATTGGTAATTAGTATTAATTTCGAAAACGATCTTTTACTCTTTTTTTAATTTATTTCTACCTAAACTGACTGTATAAACACTGTGTACTGTGGAGAGCTCATGTCATAATTCACCTTTTCCTTATATATATATCTATATATATATATATATATATATATATATATATATATATATATATATATATAATTTTCTGCTTTGCATCAATTTGGTATTTCTGTAAATTACGTGTCACATTGTTAATTGGTAAGAAATATTTTCACGAGTTTTTTTTTTTTTTTTAAGGTTTTGTTTGTTTAGTTTTTTCTGTAAAGATAAATGACATGTCTGCGGCACGTTCCTCTATTTTTGCTTTTTTCAGCACTATAATCATAAAGACAGATTTAATAAAAAAAGAAAAAAGAATGAACTCTGAAAAGGTCTAAGATCATGTGACCCCACTCCTTAAATATCCACTTTCAGTGAATGTCATAATGATGAATGTTTCATATTCATCTGAAGGTAAAAAGGTTTGTTATGATTCGCACCTTCTCTGAATATTCCACTCACACAACTCTGGACTCTGTCATCGTGACCTTTTTCTACCCAACATTTAGTTTTGAATTTATAGTTAGTTTAATGTTTGTTCATGCTGTAAAATATGGTTCCACGTCTCACAAGTGTTTTCACATTTACATACATATGGGACAGATTTCCAGCTACAAAAGTTATCTCATACAAAAGTCCCGATCCAAGCCAATTTCACGTGAGACGCAGACAGAGTTTTTTCGGGTCCATCCCCACATGTGTATTTGTTTACTGTGTGATAGCGGTATGCTAACATAGGCTACTGTACACAGAGCTATAGAGTCACACACTCTCACTATTGTCCCGGGAGGAATCAAGCACGTTCATATTTTGGACCACTCGCACATTACGTTACGTCACAGGGGTTGGTTCCACGCTGTTGGAGCGTTCGTCCTGATTGGACGCTTCAACCTCAGGGTTTGTCCATATCTACCAAACAACTGTTTAGACTGGCAGGACCCCAGGGTGCAGGGTTGGAATATAAACACTATAGCTCATGTTTTGTAACTTTGCTGAGGTTTGCATCATAATGTATGTATGTAGAAAAACATGGATCCTCATAATAGTTCTGCTTTAACAGAAGGTTTGAGTGTTTTATTTCCTCCACCAAGGGGGGGTTACATTCAGCTCCGTTTGTCTGTCAGCAGGATTACGCAAAAAGTTCTGAACAGATTTTTTAAACTTTCAGGAATGATAGATAATGGGTCAAGGAAGAACCCATTAGATTTTGAGCATGAAGGTCAAAGGTCAAGGTCACACTAAAGGTCAACATCTAAACACGTCAGTGGTAATATGTCAGGATTCAGACGAGATAGAATCTAGTGGGGGTTTTTTTTAATTCACATTGTCTGACCTTCAGACATCAGATGGGTCAACACCTATGGCTCCACCACATTACGTTTTGACGTCACATGATGACCTATCAAGCCTTGGCGAAGGTCTGCTGTCTCTGACTGACTTATTATTGTTAGTTTTCAATAATATATAAAAATATGTCCATAGTTTGATAATATCTCTATAAACTATTTACAGTTATAAAGTGACACATAGAAGTGATATACATACATGATTACCCGCCACCCCCACCCACCCGAAGGGGAGAGATGTGTTGTGTTTGAGTCTGTTTGTTTGTTTGTTTGTTTGTTTGTTTGTCAGCAGCTTTACAGAAAAACTACTGGACCAGGTTCCATGAAATCTTCAGTAAACGGGTGATGTGGTCCATTATCAATCCCATTAAATGTTGGTGAATGTAGGTCAAAGGTCACAGTCACCAAAAAATGTTTTCCAATAATAAGAGACGGGACAAATCAGGTCAAATGTGTGTGAGGGGGGCGGGGTTAGGGTTTGTATTGTCTCACCTGCCTTGAGTCACATGTGAACGTTTCCATCCCAGAGTTGATCCATAGGGTTTAATTTGATGTGGGTTCAACCAGCTCTAACAGCTTCAACTCTTCTGGGAAGGTTTTCCCACAAGGTGTAGGAGTGTGTTCATGGGAATTTTGGACCATTCCTCCCAGAAGCATTTGTGAGATCACACACTGACGTTGGACAGAAGACCTGGCTCTCAGTCTGCGCTCTTAATTCATCCCAAAACTTTTCTATGGGGTTGAAGTCAGGACTGTGTTCAGGCCAGTCCAGTTCATCCACATCAAACTGTCTCATCCATGTCTTTATGGACTTTACTTTGTGCTGGAGCAAGAAGGGGACACCCCCAAACTGTTCCTATAAAGTTGGATACGGAAATGTCCAAAAGCGTCTTTGTCCAAAAGCTCTTGACATTTTGGACATTGATAATGTTTAGCAGATCACATGATCACTTCTCTCGGGGTGAAAATGGTGGAATACACATGAACAGAGGAGACGGAGACTTTTCTGGAAATAATAAAAAACGTAACTGTCGTTTTAGAGACGGCAAACAGCCGAGAAATGCAGCGTGATATCAGGACATGGACAGGTCCATGTTCCAGCAGGAAATCTTATGGAATGATATTTCACGAGAGTTACGACGCTCCTGCCTAGAACAACCGTGAATGGAAACATGTTCAAAGGGCAAATATACTTGTTTTAGGAATATCACTATTTTGCAAAAAACTGTAATGGAAACGCAGCGAGGAACACCAGTAAACTTAGCAGTGACTGCAGCTCTGCTACCACCATGATGGACATTCTGCTACTACCACTACTCTGGTGTCCACCATGATGGACATTCTGCTACTACCACTACTCTGGTGTCCACCATGATGGACACTCTGCTACTACCACTACTCTGGTGTCCACCATGATGAACGCTCTGCTACTACCACTACTCTGGTGTCCACCATTATGGACATTCTGCTACTACCACTACTCTGGTGTCCACCATGATGGACGCTCTGCTACTACCACTACTGTGGCGTCCACCATGATGGACGCTCTGCTACTACCACTACTGTGGTGTCCACCATGTCTAGTTTATCAATGAATGTTCCGTGTGAAGCTGCTGTCTGTCCTGGTCATGTGGTTGTGACATCGATGCTAGGACGTAAATAAATCCGTTTTACTCGTCCAGATGATAGCTTCAACTTTGCCAGATTGTTCCACTCCGGAACCCATTCTCAATAAGCTATCTTTCTGGGATGCCTGATTAAGGATGGGTTATCACTGAAGTGTACTTGGAGGCAGGTGAGTGAATCATTTCGTCACTATAGTGGACGTTGACATAAGTGCTTCATACATTAATAAGACGGCCCAGTTTGCAGTAGAAGTGTCTACAGTGACTGGTTGTGTTCACACAAGTGTCTGGACGGAGGCTCAGTGAGTAGTTTCAGAGCCTCCACTCTGGATATTGATAGATTTATCCATGTCAGTGTTTACCTCGGCTCTCTGCTAACCCTGTGTCCCAGTGTGAGTCAGGTGGTTTAGCTCAGGTCTGATCAGTAATGGCTTTAGGGAGTGGGCGCTGCAGAGCCTGCTTTACATCAGCCCGGCCACTCCGCTGTCCAGTCCTGACCCGGGACAGCTGAGGTCGTCCCTGATGAATCTGCATCTGTTCCACAATCACTACTACACCAGCCTGCTTTTCCTCATGCTTTCCTGCACAGTAGTTTGGAGTTTGTGTGCATTTTTTCTTTTAAAGTGGAAAAAAAAACCCATTCCTCTGTAAATACCACTGGAAAAACACATGAACAGAATTTGGGCTCTGGGTTCTAACTCCAGTCCAGTTTAAACTTGAAGCCAGTTTAAACTCGGACTAATAAAATAATATCATAACTTATGAGTTACAACAACGAAACAAACTTAAGTGCAAATGTAAATAATAGTTTATTATCACTTATACATGTGCATAAAAACGTACAGATCACAGTGGATCTACACATGCACCAAATATTTAGCAATTCATCTGGAAATGTAACAAAATATAGCGTTTAACTTGATGCTCAATTCACAACTTCAACCCCTGAACTAAATAAGTTGTTCTATGATAAAATGAACACAGTCAAATTAATATTAGTTCATTACAGACTTTTGGAAATATTATGAATTCAGTTCCTCATATTTAAAAACAGACTTGGTATCATTTTGTGTAGGTTTAGTCCATGTTATGTCTCCATTAAAGTAAGAAAAGCCTCCACACACACACACACACACACACACACACACACACACACACACACACACACACACACACACACACACACACCCACACCCACACCCACCCACACCCACCCACACCCACCCACACCCACACACCCACACCCACACCCACACCCACACACACACACCCACACCCACACCCACACCCACACCCACACCCACACACACACACACACACACACACACACACACACACACCCACACCCACACCCACACACACACACACACACACCCACACACACACACACACACACACACACACACACACACACCACACACACACACACACACCCACACACACACACACACACACCCACACCCACACACACACACACACACACACGGTCTTAACAGCAGCACTGCAGACCTGTAAGTGGTGTTATTTGTCGGTGATTTAGTGCGTCCTTCTGCACTCAGAGTAGAGTACACAGACCTGGGCCAGATCCTTGTTCTGCTCTTTCTTCTGCAGCCCCCCCCCCACCCCCCACCCCACCCCAGACCATCACTCTCCACAGAGGGGTCATCACACCATTATTCCCTCCCTTTCTGGTGCCCCTGTCATCGTCTTCTTCCCATTTTGATACCTTGTTCTGGTTCTTCTACTTCTTCTCCTTGTTTTGTTACCTTCTTCTTATAACCCCCCCCCCCCAAACATGTCACCCCACTTAACCTTCATTTACTTTCCTGCCAGCTTTTGCAGGAATGTTAATGGAGGCAGTGGATGGGGGGCAGATTCAGAAGGTGATCGGGGCTCCATCCAGGGCAGGCAGGATGTGACAGAAGCTCCGGCCCAAACAGAGTTATGTCCTCCTGGGTGAGGAGAGCATCCCACTCCCTGGGCCCCTCCTGGTAACCTGAGCCTGACTGTTTCTGTAGTCCGTGCAAGGCCAGGTGACTGGTCATCTTCAACTCCACTAAACTTTTATGACCACTTGTCACTGTCTGACTCAAAACATTCCTTGCTTTTACTTTCGGTCCTTTTTCTTTTCTTTTAGTAGTTGCTCTCTGGACCCTCAGACATAACTTCAATTTTAACCTATGCTACGAGGCAGATTGTAAGACGACAACCCTTATGAAACAGAAATATATGTCTATATATTTAAAGTATAATGCATTATATTCAAACATATATTCCCATATATGGAAAAGTAGTGCATATATTATCCAATATAGTCTAATATAGGAATTGATCATATATTGACAAATATAAAACATGACTTATATTTTTACAAATAGTTTGATTGAAACTACATTTTTTCCACATATATTGTGGATTTGGATTATTAGTGGATTAATGGATATGTGCATTTTGCTGCACATACAACTGTAGTGTAGACAGATGAAGGAGTGTTCCTCCAGGATCATTCACCCTCCCTCGTAAAGATAATTTAAAATACTGAAATTTATTTTAAATTTGAAAAAAATAATTTAAATTTAAAAAAACATAAATATATATATATATATATATATATATATATATATATATATATATATATATATATTTTTTTTTTTATATATATATATATATATATATATTTTTATATATATATATATATTTTTTTTTTTTTATATATATATATATATATATATATATATTTTTATATATATATATATATATATTTTTTTTATATATATATATATATATATATATATTTTTTTTATATATATATATATATATATATATATTTTTTATATATGTATATTTTTATATATTGTAATTTGGAAATAATTCCTTATGTATTGGTATTTCATTATTTATCATTTGATCAAAAGATGCAGGTCTCAGGTTTTAGGAGTGACAACGGGACATCTGAGCACAAAATAAATTCACTCCAAAAAGACAAAGTTCTAAACCACAGGTGTCAAACATAAGGCCTGTCAAAGTGTCCAATCTGGCCTGTAGGATGCCCTGTGAAGATATTAAAATGTAAAAATAATTTTAATTCAGGTTCTACATACAGAATAATTAGATCTAAATTGGGTCAGAGCAGTAAAATATGATCATAATTACTTAGAAATAATGAAAAACTGTAGATTTTATCTGAATTTACAGAAAAATGTGAATAACCTGAACAATTAAGAACAACCTTAAGTGTCCTAGGAGAAGTGTAATTATAGCAATATTCTGCCTGTTAATAAGTATTTTGTGTATTTTTAATTGTAATTATTATTATTATTTTTATTGTTTTAATTTGTTTTATCTATTAGATTTTATTGGATTTTATGGTTTTATTGTTTCTTACTGGTTTTATTAATTTCTTTTACTGTGCTTTCAGTCTTCTGTACAGCACTTTGGTCCACTGTGGTTTTTTAATGTGCTTTATAAATAAAGTTGGATAATGTCATTTGTCATTTAGGCAAATGGAGACAAAATCTGCTAAAAGTTGCACTTGTTTTTCTTAAGACGTGTCCAGTTGTTGATATTATTCACATTTTGAGGGAAACATTATAGATGTAAATTAATTTAATTTGACTCTTTTCACTGTTATTATTTTCCTAGTCTGGCCCTGTTCAGATCATATGACGCTGAATGTGGAACTGAACTAAAATGAGTTTGACACATCTGTTGTAATATATTGACACAACATATTTTTCTGTGTATATATTTATGTTCAATTTCAGGCATTAATATATTGATAGTCAGTATAAGGAGAAATGTATTTTTGTTTCATAAGGGAAATTGAGCTTATTATTTTAGCTTCTTCACTCGTACTTTACCTTTCTTTAATCTTGATTTCCCCGTCGTCTTCGCTTTAGCTTAATCAGCAAAAATTAGCATTGTGGGGCTACTGACGCCTGCTTCTCTGGGATTTCTGTGGTTTTTCACAGGAAGAGAGATAATGAGGCCAAAAAGAGCACTGCCCAAAACCAAGAGGTTGTCATTATGTCATGACTCATGAACATAACTTTTGACGTTAAGATCTATATGAGATCAGAGCGAGGCGGACGGAGACGGAGCTGGGGAGGCGGCCTGACCCACCAACCTACTCATTATAGAAATGAATAAGGAAAACATTTCACCGCGACATATGATCTAGTGTTTTGAAAGCTGTGGCTAATGTGCGTCTGTACACATAGTGTGTATTAGCTTAATCACTTTTCACACTGTGTCTGTGAGGGAGGGTCCACACTCGGCCTCGGGGCTTCACTCTCGCTTCTGTGACAACAACAGCAGAGGTGCAGGCTTCGCTCAGGGGCCTCCGACCCCCACGCCTCCTGTCGTCTCCTCGGGTTGATGGTACCGTTAGAGCCGTACTTTAACCGCGTCCCTGGGAAAAAGGCAGCCGAGACCTCTGACATTAAACTGCACACGACGCTCACCGGCCACTTTATTAGGTACACCGTTCTAGTACCAGGTTGGACCCCCTAACCCCCTAAGCCTTTAGAACTACTTTACTCACATTAAACAAGGTACTGGAAACATTCCTCAGAGTTTGGTCCATATTGACATGATAGCATCACACACACACACACACATACACACCTATATATATATATATATATATATATATATATATATTATTATTTTTATTTTTTTTTGAATGTATTTATTTTTTCATTTATTTCTTAAACATTTGTCTTGTTTATTCATGCATTTATTTTATTTATTTTTACTAATAAATCTTTTTTGTTAATTTTCAATCATTAAGTTTATGTAATTATTTCAGCTACAGAAGGATGACAGTCAAACGTATGTTCAGTGTCGACCACTAATCTGTTTGACCGTTTGTGTCGACACCACGCAGCTGTTATTTACTCCTGAGGATTTTTTCAGATCACAAGATTTTTTTTTTTTTTTTATCACAATGTCAGTTTATTCTACTATCGTGCAGCCATAGTGTGAAGCCACATGTTTTATTTACATATATGTGGGTGGATATAGTCATGCATATACATCTATTTTAATTTAGTTTGAAGTGGACTATGGACAAAACAGATGTTGCTGTTTTCAAGATGTTCATGATCCAGTTTCCAGCGTGTTCTGCAGAGGTTGACTGACAGCGTCTGGCTCAGTCAATAGTCACCTGTTAGTTTTATTGATACTTTCTCCACTTCAGTTTTGACAGTGAATGTTGTTGAAATATTATTGCATTTCAGTGTTTCCCTAGTGGTGGACCACCAGGCCTTCCTACCCCCCCATCCCAGCATCACCAGGCTAATCATCACTAATTATTTATGTATTTTAAATAAATGTATACATGTTACAACTACTGATACAAACTATAATGTTCATAATAAAATGTCAGAGTCCAGCCTGACTCTGAATATAGAGTTTATTTGTACCTGTGGGGAGATTTGTTGTACAGAAAGAATGATTTAATTTGCACTGAAACAAGCAGGTACGAGAATATAATATAGTAGAATAGAATAAAATACAGTAAAGTATAATAGAATAGAGTAGAATAGAATATATTCAACAAGGTTACCACAGATACATTAGACTTTATTGTGTGTGTCCCTGAGTCAGGAAACTAACCATTAAATGAGTAAACTGTACATTAATAAATAACATGAATAAACTGCACATTCCAAATAAAAAGGAAAGAAAAAAAGGAAGAAAAAAGAAAGGGAAAAGAAGAAGAAGGAAGGGAGGAAAAAAGGAAAAAAAACCCCAAACCTCTATTTGTTACCTACTTTCCTATCTGCTCATTTGTTTTTAGTTTTTTTTAGTTTTTTGTGTATATGTCTATGTTTAGTACTTCAGTTATTGATTATTGGTATTGTTATAATTGTTATTGTTATTTTATTATTATCATTTTTGTACTATGCACTATATTACTATAAGATGAATTCAGGTTATTGGGGAAGTGAAGAAGGGGTAGAATTAAATAAGCTTATGCTTCGGACATGTCATTGTTATTATTATTATTATTATTATTATTATTATTGCTGTATTGATAATTGTTGCACTTTGCACATGTTCGAAATACATTATTCAAATCAAATCAAATCAAAAAACAAGGAAGATAAAATAACATGATTAAAATGTTTGTAAAATGCTGCGATAAGCATGAATTGGACAGAAATAATTCAAGAACTATTGACGGATAAGAGACGCAGGTAAAGCACATACTGTTCAGTGGTAGAATGGTTAATGTTAATATAATAGTCCTGAGGCAGCAGTCTAACTGTGGGTAAGTGGACCCTGTGGGTGTCAATGCTCTCAGGTCTGTGGTGTCTCAGTCCACCCACTGAAACACAGAGTGGGCTGGGCGGTGGGTGTCCCTAAGGATGATCTGCGCTTTTTTCCTGCACAGCTGTGTGTCAAGACAAAAGACAAAAAAAAAAAAAAAGCTCAGTGTTTGACCGTTCATCTATAACAGCAGCGTAGATAATTAAAATATGAATAAATAAATCAAATCAATCAGTCAACCACGATAAAGATCCTCAAGAAATAAAAATAAATCTGTATAATAAAGTTGAAATGTACATTTTACACTTTTTTTTCTATTTTCTATTAAATAAATCAACATTGTTAATAAATATTTTACAATCATTTCATATTTCTTGTCACCTTTTTCCTTTTTTTATTTTACTTTAGTTTTTACAAAAAACATGGTGGGCTTCAGGAGCGGACCGACCGCTGCATTTACTTTTTTATTTGATACCATCGCTCCCAACTGCGTCAGTTTGATGTTGGAGTCGCTCCAAAACAATGTCAACATTTTTAATTCCACTCAACTCATATGATGTCTTTTATTTTATCAGAATGAACCTTCAAAAAGCATATCTGTGGGCTCTTATTGTTGTATCCTGGTGGTGGAAAAGGTGTAAACCCCAGAGTTTAGGAGGCACGCCAGCAGAAAGCAGCAGCAGGCAGCTCATTTATCAGACTGAAGGAGAGATGAAAGCTGTGGAGTCACTTTAAGCTGCTTGATGTTGTTTAACTGTGTGTGCACTTATGTGTATGAATGAAGAATGAGAAGTGTGTGTGTGTGTGTCTTCTGTGCACATTGCTGGGGCTGTATGTACAACTTGTACAGATGTTAATAGTTTCTGTTTTCCAATAGTGAGTTGAGGCCATTAAACTATGTGACCTGCTGTGCATGAGGAAAGATAAAGCTTTTCCACACATACTGTGTATAAAACACCACAAGACGCACTTGTAACCCTAGGGTAAACCTTCATCTGTGGACTCTTTTAACCCTTTAGAATATGGAAGCAGTTGAGAATTATTACAGTGTCAACTTCCAGTAAGTTTGGAGGTGTGGGTTGGTGTTTTTTTGGAGGGGGGGGGGGGCCTTCAACAATATACAACTGATAAGAAACATTGCACCAGGTTCAACATGTATTTGACATTTATGCATATATATATATATATATATATATATATATATAAAATAATCAGTGATGTGGGGGCTGACCTGAAGTGAGCGGTCACCTGCGGTCCATGAAGGTGTCGTACATCGTGGTCAATTTCCTACGGTATGGAAGGAGCAAGAGAGAAAATCCAGGTTGTCGACCTCTGACCTTAGATGCTGCGTTAGCGTTAATAACTTTTAAATGAAGAAGCAGAACAAACACATTTTATAAACATATGAATTTACAAACAATGACATGGAATTTTAACACAGAAATAAATGCAGGTATGTGAGTAAGGTCAAAGGTCATGTGATGTTCATAAAGACCACTGACCACTATTTAAAAATGTGGGTCGAGAAGCGGGTCGGGTCGGTCCTTTTCAAATATATTTAGTGCGATCAGAGTTGCGGGCGGGTTAGTTAAAAAAAAAAAAAGTCTGTTGCGGTTCATTTATACATCAACCTGTGCATCACTGATGTGTGTGTGTGTGTGTGTGTGTGTGTGTGTAACTCAGATGAGAATAGGTACACTGCAATGAGGTAGTCTGCCTACATCGAGCTCTGATAAACATATAGAATAATAATATAATTTATTGTTAAGACGCCCAAACACACTGTGCAATAAAACAGACAATGCAGCAAAATAATAATTATATATATATATATATATATATATATATATATATATATATATACATATATATATATATATATATATATATATATACATATATATATATATATATATATATATATATATATAACAAACAAAGATGTAGAATGGAGTATAAAAATGATGGTGGTAAGCTGGTGTTAAAAGGCGAGTTTTGAGTCTGGGTTTGGATGTTGGGGAGAGGACTATGTTGTCAGTTTATTTTGGAACTCCAGTGTTTGGAATTTCAGCTGCAACTGAGCATCGTAGAGGAGGGGAGGAAGCAGAGCGGGCAGATTGACTGCTGAATGGGCCTGCTCTGTTTTAAAGTGTCACTATGAGGCCTGCTTTTTGGACAGGCAGAAGATATCTGGCCAGGTGCAGACCCTAAATCCAGCCTGCTTCCCCACACCAGGAGATAGATGAGCGCTCTACATGTGTGGTGCATGCGTGCAGTCGGCCCGAATACACAAGGGCCTGTTACCTCATGGAGAAAATTGGAAGTGACTGTCTGCTTGTTCAGTAAATAACAGCTACGAGACACGGATTACGGTTTTAGGTAATATATGTAAAAAAAAAAAAATTAAATAAAAAAATCCTCATCAGTATATGATTTAACAAAAAGAAGAGTTGTTTATGTTTATCCATTGTGTGGTGGTCCTCATGGGTCTGAGGCCGTCGTCAAAACCTCTTTTCATAAAAGGAAACCTCCACCCGATGTAGTTCTTCTTCTATGGTTGTTTCCGGTTGTTTCTCTCCGAATCGTCACTTTGTTCTAATTATTGATTGGTTATCATGACGATGTTTTACTGGTCTGATCCACCGCATTTTGAGCCAAAATGATTTTGACACTATCGTCGGTGTCATTTTTGCATTTCACATATTCATCCCAGGGGCCGGATTGGACCCTTTGGTGGTCCACTTTTGGCACCCGGGCCTTATGTTTGACACGTGTCCAATAGAGTATCTGCATTAATAGTTATTTGAGGATAACATCACTGTATTTAATCCCATTTGTTATTGTATTAATATTACCTTCCACACAAAGACTGTTTAAATGACTGTTTTATTTAACATACACATTTATTGCAGTCGTCTTTTTTTGTGCCTTTTATCTTCAGGCATTTTTTCTTCATGTGGAATGACTCAAAAGCTCTCAAATGGTAAAAATGTTGCCATACAGACTGTGATCTGCAACCCAGTGACATAAATTACAGAGGAGAATAAAGAACAGTTTTATTTTCACCCATCATATCATATATATATATATATATATATATATATATATATATATATATATATCTCATATCTTATGGTCTTATTTGTGAGTATAAACAGCATGAACACATCAGAGAAAGGCCACCTCTAATGGAATCTGTTTTGTGGACTAACCGTTGGATGACCCCCCCCACACACTCCCACTCCCACTCACTGGTCAATATTGCACTGTGGCATTAGTTAGAAATATTACCCCTGTTTCAGTGTAAGTTATAGACGGTCTTCTATATCAACACACTGATCTAATTATTATTTTCTCTCTGATAAATTGCCATGTTTTGTGAGTGCACTATTGTCCTCTCGGTGCGCTTTGCATATTTTTCACATGCTGTCACTTTACCGCTTGTTACAAATGTCTAAAATTCAGAAGAAGCAAAACCTTTTTATCTGCGCAGACATGTGCTAATGCTGCGTTTCTGTTGTGGTGAACGTCATGAGTGTGGCCGTCTGCACAAAGGAAGGGTGTGTGTGTGTGTGTGTGTGTGTGTACATACGTACTGTGTGACATTAGCGAACGTCTGGGTTCCTTATTTTTTGAAGCTCGGGGGTCTTGATAGATCTCCGATAGTACGGGATCATCTGCTACGTTTACATGAAGTTTATTTTTAACTGTGAATTATTTATTTGAAATAAAATACCACATTTTCTGGGCTATAAGACGCACCTGTACATAAGCCGCATCAACTGTATGTTTAAAAATAACAAAAGAATATACAACCTGCACTGGCTCATAAGCTGCAGATATACATTTACTGCATGGACAGAAGCGTTTTGGACTGTACATGTCGCAGTTTCCTTCCTAGGTAGTAAGATCGCTAAACTTCAACTTAAAACTTGCATCATATAAACTTCTTCGTGTGGGTTCCATGATGGAGGGGCGAGGATTTGAAAATAATGAACAGTTGATAATTTGTCGTCCGTGTTCTATCTGCGAAAGAAAAAGTAGCGTATTCTTCTTTGCATTGATTGTTCTTAGTAGTTTTGCTTTTAATTGTGGTTAGAGCGCCCCTAGTGGTAGAAGATAAACTCACAGAATAGCTGCACCTTTATATAAACATATGAAAACAGTAGTGGCTTATAGTCCAGAAAATATGGTAATTCACAATGAAAGTCTTTTCCTTCTAGCCTCGTAAACTAGCACGCCTCCAGTGGCAAAACATATTTTTGCCTGAATGGTTGGTCTAGTGCAGGGGTGCCCTGGTCCTCTACAGCTAGTACCCTGCATGTTTGAACACATGTGATTCAAATGATAAACCTGTGATCCAGCTCTGCAGAAGAATGATCATGATAATCAGGTGTGTTGGAAGACAAACATCTAAAACATGCAGGACAGTAGCTGTGGAGGACCAGGATTAGACACCCTGGGTCTAGTGACGCTAAGGCTCAGCCAGGACCGCTAACATTTTACCAGTGTGTAGAAGGGGGCGGGGTTTGTTGTGAAGAGCACCGCTTGCTTTTTGTTTTTTTAAAGAAATAATCAAAAGAAAGTGCTAGCTTTGCAACATTTTTATTTGGAATTACATTTAATTTGGAATGATCATTTTCAGGTGGTTCATGTTAAAGCGGAATTAACCTTTATTTGGAATCAACATGTGAACAGGACAACTATGTCCTTTTTTTTTTTGTTTTGTTTTCTATTTCTTTCTTTCTTTATTAGGGGAGGGGGTTATGGGGAGGCTAAGTCACGCCCTTCTACTTCCTGTCCATAGGTGCTTAGCTCGTAAAAAAATTGAATGGGAGTTAATGGAGTGAGTCAAGATAAAGTCAGATTCTGTTTGACAAGTGCTCTGACATTCACATATGATAGTGTTTGATTATAAATATTTGATGTGTCATAGACAGACCACCTGTTTTTAATGGAAGTGTACTTAGTAAGAGACTACAATGTGACGTCACATGTTCTCCAGACGTGTAGTTTAAATTATTAACGTGTTTTAATCACAAATGAATCAGCTGTTGGTTAACAGAAGCAGTGTAAACACATCAGTAACTACAAAAGCACTTTGAGAGCACAAACCTCTGCCAAGGCAGACCCCCCCCCCCCGCTTTGAATGAAGAGACGTCCGTCAAGTCTGTCTGTCTGTCTGTCTGTTCGTTGGCCAGATAACTCAAAAAGTTACGGATGGATCTTGATGACATTTTCTGGGTCGGTTGGTAATGGGGAGGTCTGGAAATGATTAGATTTTGGTGGTCCAGTGGGGGGGGTCATGATAACTCAAACGTATCCGGAAGAGATCCTGGATCACTTTGAAATTTTACATTGTGGGAAATGGAGAATACATTTCAAAGTGATCCAGAATCCAGGATCTCTTGTGGATCAACACCAAAACTTACAAATGAATCAGCGGTTGGTTAACAGAAGCAGGTGAAACACACATCAATAATTATCATTTATTATGAGGTACAACATGTGTGTGATTCAGGTCACATGACAAATAAGATACCATTTTAACATTTTATTTCCATTGATTAATTTTCTGATCTCAGGCCCCATGAGCCTCCAGGAAGGGGCGGAGACTTAAGCTCCACATTGTTTTTTGGGCCAGTTTGTCTGTCAGCAGCCACTAAATTTAATTTGGAATTATCATTATCAACTGGAATTATGGGTTCATTTTAAAAGTGGAATTAACCTTTATTATGAATGAAACAGGAATAAAAGGTCCCATGTAAACAGGGTTATTAAATCATGCTCACCCTTTCACCTCCATCAGAAACGGGCCCGGGTCTGAAAAAGCGACGTGTGACAATCCTTAGACGATGGAAGGCCCCTATAGTGAACTAATACGCCCAACAGGCTAATCTCTAAACCCTGTGATGGCCAACACTCTCCCACCACCTCTGCCACCTCCAACGTGTTGGCGACAGCATTTCAGCGCCGCTGCTTCTGGATCCTTCTTAGCCTCTGAGCCAGTCAGTCGGTCGCCCCGTCAGTCCAATCTGCCCAGTCCGTCAGTTTCATTTAAGAGGCTCTTTAATGCCCCTTGATTAAGGTGTCAAAGGTCACACTGTCGTCCCTTTCCCCCCCATGTGTGAGGTGGGGAGGGGGGCGAGCGGCAGTGTGATAAGAAGCAGACAGCAGAGGGGAACCAAAGGAACCTTATCACATGGTCGATTTATGACTCTTTACAGCAGTCCCCACGAAGACTTCTGGTGATATTAAACACACACACACACACCAAATGTCATTTAACTAAGAATAAATGGAAATGTTAACACCCAAAAAAATACTAGGAGGAATATTATTATTATTAATTATTTAAGGAAAAAAGATGGAAGTTCATGAGTTATGTTTCTGCTTAATCCTTTTCATATATATATATATATATATATATATATATATATATATATATATATATATATATATATATATATATATATATATATAGATAGATAGATAGATAGATAGATAGATAGATAATTAATGATTATAAATAAATCAAAATAAAAGATAAATAAATAAATAAAAGACAAATCAATAATAAAAAAACAATTTAAATTAAATCCAAACAAATAAATAACTGAATAAATAAATAAATACATAAAATCCAAATTAATTAATTATATAAATAAATAATGATAATTTAATAACTAAATAAAAATATTTAAAACACGTAATAAATATTAAATAAATAATAAAAATTCATGAATGAAAATAGAGTAATAAAATAAATCATAAATAAAGATGAATGAAATAATAAAGTGATAAAAATAAATAACAAAAACAAATTAATAAAAATAAATACAATTATAAAATATAAATAAATGAAATAATAAAATAATGAAGTAAAATAAATAAATAATAGAAAATAAAATCCAAATAATTGTTCGCCCCATGTGACTATCATACACATTTACATTATGATGTCGATCAACAACAAACAAATAAATAAAAATGAATATTTTTTTTAATTTATGAATAAAAAAATTAAGTAAATAACTAATTAAAAAAATATAAAAATAAATACCTGTTTACCTGTAAACACCTGTTTCCCCCATGCTTTATGGGGACTCACAGAGAAAAAAAAAAGTATTTATAGGGTCACATCATTTCTATTTTACTACCTTTATTTATATTTAACCTTCGTGGGGACCTGAATGTTGGTCCCCATAGTGTCAAAGGTGTGACTGTGTAAACATATTAATGTCCCCATAAAGATAGAAATACAAACACACACACACAGCAGATGATCAGAGGAATAACTGTGACTCAGACCGACATAGATTTTCTTTATTTATGAAAAAAATGAAAAGCAGCACAGTCACACAAATGAGTGACGGCCTGAATCCTCCTCTTTTCTGCGACGTTCCGTTAACTTCAAAAGCTGCCAGCAATTACTCACACGCATTAAAGTCCAGACCGCAAACAGCTAAAACGCCACACGCTTTTGAAGCTGCAAATGGTGTTTATTAAACTGCCAGTTCAAGACCCAATTTCCAACGTCCATAAAGAAGTCAAACATTCTAACAGTGGCAGCGTGTCGGCTGGAGCACTTTTAGGACGGAGGGTCGTCTGCGGGATGAAATCATAGGTTAATAATAATAATAATAATAATAATAATAAACTTTATCTGTATAGCACCTTTCATACACATGTTGTCGCCCAAAGTGCTTCACATTGATAGAAAATTAAAATACAATTTTAAAATACATTTGGAGCTTCAGTCTCCGCCCCTTCTCGGAGGCTCATGGGGCCTGAGGTCGGAAAATTAATGAATGGTATTCAATGGGAAATAAAATGTTAAAATGGTATCTGGTTTGTCATGTGACCTGAATCACACACAGGTCGTCTGTGTTCTATACGCGAAAGAAAAAGTAGATATTCTTCTTTGCATTGATTTTTCTTTGTAGTTTTGATTGTAATTCTGGTGATAGCGCCCCTAGTGGTGGAAGAAACATCCACAGAATAGTCGCATCTTTGTATAAAGGAATATGAATATGAAAATAGTAGCGTCTTATAGTCCAGAAAATACGGTACAGTGAATCCTTGCTTTAACGCTGTTCATCTTTCGCGGCTTCGCTATTTTCGCAGATTTTTTTTTGTTCATAATCCTGATTGACTAACGGACTGTAGTCTGGAAGTAAACAAAGTTGATACGTATATTGATCTGTGGCTTTAATGACACGACTCCTGATGAAATTAATGCCCTGATTAATGCACACCAGTGATGTACCGGTCAATGTATAAACAACCGATTTTTTAACTAACCCACCGTGTCTGTTTACAATAATCTTCTTTCCCAGAAAAAAAAAAGAGTATCAACACCTGCCCATAAATGTTCTTCTCTCAGAAAAAGACACCTGCACCACAGCCTTCAAGAAAATGTTTTTTTTTTATTATTTCTTAAACAAATGCTTTACGTTTGTATTGTATAATAGTTTTAGAAAAATAAAAGTTGACTATTTCACAGATTTCACCGTGAGGGTTCACTGTATACCTAAATTATAAAATGTAAATAAAATAGAATACAATTAAATACAAATATAAACAGAGCACGTTCCTGGTTTATGAATTGTGACTCCATTTTTATTTCCTTTCAAAGGCTGATGAAAATTAAAAATAATTAGTTTTAAATATATTCAGTGAACTGGCTTCTCTAATGTCTTTTGAAATTATATTCCATAACTGTTGTGTAGTTCCTGTAACAGATGAAGTATATTTATAAATAATTAATGGTTCAGTCATTAATGAGTCTGTCGACACACTGGGGAAGGAAGGTTCTACGGTGACCAAATAATGAGTTGACTTGGTTTTATTTGTGTCCTTTTGTCTCCTCCATCATCTGATATTTATTAGTAAGATATTAGAATTTAACCGCCATCAAATGAAGTGATTCATGCACCGAGGTTTAAACTCCCTTTATTTAATTCACCTCCTCAATAAATGCTGAAGCAGACTTAACCGCAAATATTTTAATTTGAACATGCTGACTCACAAAAAGGACTAGATGCAATAATAAGAGCTGGGATTTAACTAGAGCTGCACAATATAAGAAAAAAAAAAACTGACAATGCGATTTATTTTTCTAACCCTGCGATGCATATTGCAATATGAAAAAATAAATACTCAGTAGTAAATAACGGCTGTGTGGTGTTTCAGTGTCATCCTTCTACTGAAATAATGAAATACAATAAAAAAAAATAAATACAAAATGTAAAATAATTTAAAAATAATAATAATAAAGAATTTCAAATAATTAAAAAATACAAATACAATTTTAAATAAAAAATAAAAAATACACAATATTAAATAAATGAAAATAAATAAATAAAATAAACACATACATACATATAAATAAATAAATAAATAAAATGGTCAGGTTCAGGTATTTTTCCAGCAGTAACTGTCATCTATTACCCAGAATGTGAGACCATCTAACCACCGTCTGTCTGTCTGTCTGACAACCGTCTCCAGCTCCCTGCTGCTCTCCCCCTCCCCTGCATAGGTGACCCCATATTCACACCTGGGTTAGGGGGGGGGTTACGGGGGGCATCATACACCTCTGATAGCCCGGTAGCTCTGGGTCAAGCTGCTCGACGCCCACATGTTGACCCCGCCTCCTGCTGTGTTGGCGCCACTGGAGTGGATCAGCTGGATGTCCTGATAGGACGTCGTCCTTTTAAGTCTATCTGCTCTCATCACTTTTCTGGATTACAATAGATTACATTGGATTTAGGAAATTGAACACATTATGGGTGCTCTGCAGGAAATGGAAAATAACTGCAGATTATTATTAGCACCGCTAGCTACGTTTACATGGTGTTTTTTTTTTATTCAGAATTGTTCATTTTGAATAAAATAATTTGGAATTAAAGCTAATCCTTATTAGCCTCGCCTCACTAGATGCCCCCAGTGGCAGCAAATCTAATGTTGTACTGTAGTAGTCTAGTTACACTCAATGTAAGTTTTGGCTAGATTTCAGTGAAAATGGTCGACCAATCACAGTGAAGTATAGAGTCAGAGGGCGGGCGTAACAATGTGACGACGGAGCTACGACGATTGATTGATCTTTATTTTCCTTTTTTTTTTTGGTCATAATACAGAACGAAGCAAAAGACATATGTACACATGATCAATACACTGCTTGACCCAAAATGTTTATGACTGAAGCTGAAGCTTATTTAGCACCGTTCCCACTGTACGAAAAACTAAAATAAAACAATTATCTTCTGTTTGAAAAGGTGCGTCAGCATCAGACACAAACAAATGCTAATTATTTCTGACTTTTTACTCATAATTTCAACTTTTTATCATAATTCAGATCATTTTTTTCTCAGAATTTTGCCTTTTTATCTCGCATTTAGATGATTTTAATCTATTAATTTCTGCCAACTTTTTTACTTTCACTCCCTACATTTTATATAAATATATGTACTTTATACTCTTTATATTTATATAAATATATGTACTTTATACTTTTTACATTTATATAAATATCTGTACTTTATACTTTTTACATTTATATAAATATCTGTACTTTATACTCTTTACATTTATATAAATATTTGTACTTTATACTCTTTACATTTATATAAATATTTGTACTTTATACTCTTTACATTTATATAAATATTTGTACTTTATACTCTTTACATTTATATAAATATATGTACTTTATACTCTTTACATTTATATAAATATATGTACTTTATACTCTTTACATTTATATAAATATTTGTACTTTATACTCTTTACATTTATTTAAATATCTGTACTTTATACTCTTTACATTCTCAGAATAGACTCATTACTTTTTTAAACTAGACAAATGTGACAGGATGAAATGTCATAAACCAGAAATTGTGACCATGTCATAATTTAGACTTTTTATCTCATAATTTTTTTCTTCTTATCTCATAATTCAGGTTTTTATCTCACAATTTAGATTTTTTTAATCTCATAATTGTTTCTTTTTTAATCTCGTATTTATGACTTTTTAATTTGTCGGAATTGTTCTGTCCATACCCACCATGACCCAATAAAACACATCATCTACACACACTTTATATATTTTATATTTTTTACTGGATTTCCTGCTTAAATAAGTATTATTTTATCCATAGCAAAAACAAAAAAGACTGTTTTATTTTTACTTTCTTAAAATAGAAAGGTTGTACTTTTTTGTTTTTTTACTTTCACTTTAGTAGAGTATTTTTCCACACCAGTCGCTGTACTTGTACTTCAGTAGAGAATGTGAGTACTTTAAACACCTCTGGTTTGTCTTTCCTTCTGCAGCAAACAGAGGAAGCTGCTGTGAAGGTTAGTGATAGAGAAGGACTGGTGTGTGATAAGGAAGGTGTGAACAGCAGTGTAAGCTTGTCACTGCAGGGGGTTAGGATGACAGACCACTGGAGGTGAGAGGGGTACCAGCATAAAGATGGGCGGGCTGTTCTGACCTACCTGTCAGAGGGTGGAGGGACGCAGAGGGGGCGGGTCTAGTAGATAATCACTATGATCACATGATGGGTTTTTATTCTGAATTATTTACTCAAAATAAAACAATTATCAATCAAAGCTATTTGCACAGACATGTTAATTCCCAATAAAGGTTTCCATGGAAACGGCTGTATCCCACTCTAGTTAACCCTTTAACTCCTGAGACTTTAACAGTTCTAGTCCAAATAAATAAAATAAGTAACTAAATGGACAATAACAGCCAAAAATGTGAAATAAACCAACAAAATATTAAGTGACATGTTACAAAACAAGACAAAAGTGAAGAAACATAATAAAATATGTATTAAAGGTAGAAATATAAGGAACAAAATTAACAAAAACTAATGAATATTTACAAAATGATGGTCCGTCTGTCCGTCCGTCCGTCCTACATTGACATGCATGAACTGGTTTGAACGTCGTTGTCTGTTCATATCTTCAGTGTACGTTTCATTTCACACATTCTGTTCAGGGGCAGAACTTCTGTCGTCCCACATTTGGCCCCCGGGCCTTATGTTGGACACCTGTGCCGTAGATGGTCCAGTTTGTATATGTGAGCTGTGACACTGTCCACTCTGTTGGAAGATCATTATTAGTGCAGATGTTTTTCCACAGTGTGTTCACTGGTGGCCCGGCAGCTCCAAACATCTCTTGGCTCGTTTTAAAGATGGGGTCACAACAGAGACACCAGGGCGCCTCCCTCTGGGACCTGTGGTTTTACTGGGACAGCTCT